>VZUI01079429.1:0-32212 GCA_013401135.1 Cettia cetti
TTTGGGGGGGGTTTTGTAGTTTTGTTTTTCATGATGCCTTGGCAGGGTTCTCTGGGGAGGAATAACCCCATGCCCCAGTCCAGGTTGGAGGCTGTCCTGCTAGAGGGCAGCCCTGTGGAGAAGGACCTGGGGGTCACCAGCTATCCTTGACCCATTGTGTGCCCTGGGGCCAAGATAGCAGATCCTGGGATGTGTGAGGAAAGGCATCATCAGCAGGTCAGGGAGGGTGTCCTGTCCCTCTGTTCAGCCCTGGTGAGGCACATCTGGGGCACTGTGTCCAGTTCTGAGAGCTGGGCCTGCTGGACTTGAGAAGAGATGGCTGAGAGGGGACCTCATCCTTGTCTGTCAGTGTCTGCAGGAAAAGCTCAGGAGAATGGACCAGGAGGGTGGCTCCATGGGGCCCAACAATGGCACAAGAGGCAATGGGCAGAAAATGGAACACAGGAAGTTTCATCTAAAACTCAGAAGTTTCATCCAGAGAGGATGTGAACTCTTCCCCATTGGAGATATCCAGAATTGTTTGGACACAATCCTGTGCCTTGTGCTCTGGGCAGACCCTTCTTGAGCAGGGAGGTTGGACCAGCTGACCCACTGAACTCTGTGACTCTCTGATTATTTGCTAGTAATTTGCAGTGTTTTACTCCAGCTGTTTGTCTTTTGAAACTGAGCCGACTGGATCCCATGACACAAATCCCAAAGACCATTTCTGTTTATAAATTATTACAGATTATTAGTGATGCCCTCCATTTCTGACCCACAACACTGAAAAGAGTTTTGTTCTCATGTTCTTTTCTGTACAACATCAGCACTTACTTTTTTCATTCAAATGTTGGTAAAAGTTCCAATGTTAATAGCAGATAGTGCGATTTCAATACAAGCTCCAAAGTGGTGATATCTGTTGAAACTTACTTTGGAAGCCCAGACATAAGACTTTACAACATAAAAGAGTTCAGTCTGTACATTAATTAACATCTTTGGATATGAAGTAGTGGAAGTAACTTTTTGGTAAATTCAGAGTTGTTTCAGATTCCTCTGAAGTAGGCCAGCACAAGCCACTTGTTAGAGACTGGTACCGGCCAATGCACGCTGTGAATCTAGAGTATGAGGCTCAGTGTTTCACCTTTTTTTTTAAACGCCGCTCTGACTTTTCTCGTATCTGTGTAGTATGTGCAACAAGATGAAGCAGTTTTATTTTCCCCCTATGTCTTAACCCTACATGTCATTATATATAGTATAAATTAAATAAAATATAGCATATATGTAGTGTATATGTATTATCTACATAAGCACACCTGATAGAGATGTTTGTTTTCTTTGTACAGGTGTGCAGTCTGTGACAGCTCGTGTTGTTATGGCAGTGTATGTGGATCATCGAACAGATGTTCCTGATTCTGTTGCCTCCCCTTCCCATATAGCCTGGCACCCACTTCATCCCCTCCTGGCAGTTGCTTCCATCAGCACAGCTGCTGGGGGCTGTGTGGATATCTACCAGGAACAGGTGAAAAATCAGCAACTTTGCTTTTGGTTTCAATATAGAGTAACTGAATCGCAGGATAGTGTGGATTGGTAGGGACCTTTAAGATCATCTTGACCCAACCACCTGCCATGAGCAGGGACACCTTCCATAGACCAGGTCACTCTAAGCCCCATCCAATCTGGTCTTAAACACTTCCAGAGAAGTGAGAGATGTGTGACAAGTCACAGCTTCTCTCAGCAACCTTTATCATTGTCCTAATTTAAAATGTCACATTTTTAATCTCTATTTTTGCAGGCTTACTTATACTCCTGAAATCTCTCTGGGTTTTAACTACTGTCTATGTCCTGTGCTATCTAGAACAGAACAGATTAATTAGTCACTCATTATATGTATTTTTAAAAACGTGCTTATAAATTAATCTTTCCTTTGAAATTTGATGTTTACAGTCTAGGTCTTGTTTGTGATGGCTACTGATTTGCTTTTTGCTTCTCATAATGTGAGAAATTCAGGCTTGTAAGTAAATGAACACACGCTGTTGCTTTTTAACTCTTAAGTGAGTAGAACATATTAAGAAATGGAAATTGAACAAATCATTCTACCACCTCAAGGCTGAACTGATTTTCTGCCTGTAGTCAGATAATTCTTTTGCATACTCTAACTTTTACATGAGAGCTTTTTGTAAGACTTCGGTTTGCATAATTTTTAGGGAAGTAGCACTAAATGTATCTAGCAGCAGACTTACGGAACCGTGTAAATCTGTTAATATGATAGCCTAAAAAGGTATACTTTTCAAAGTGTATTCTGAAAAATTGTCATCCAAGTTTAACAAATGAAAAATAAATACTTAGAGAGGTTAAATGATTTGCATTAAATACTCCTGTGAACCGTGACCAAAGGAGGATCTGCCTTTAATAACTGTTGAAGCATTAGATTATTCTATGTCCTTAGTGATGTGCTTTATTCTTTTTCAATAGCTGGAATTTGTTTTTACCTTGAAATGTACTCAAAGCCTTCTTATATCCTTTATATGGGAGAGAAAACTTGATTTTGACTGGGCTGTGAATCTGAAGGTTTGGCTGCTGAGTTTCAGTTGGACTGGGCTCACACTGATTTCTGTTTGCAGGGAGAACATGTGCCTGATTCCCATGTCGAGAGAAGCTTTCAGGTCTCATTACTTGCCTGGCACCCTTCTAGACCCATTCTGGCATCTGGGTGGGAGACAGGAGAAGTTCTGATACTGAACAAACAAGACAAGGAGCAGCACACTGTACCTCCAAATCACAACACCAAAATCACAGTCCTGAGCTGGAGTACAAGTGGTACCTGCCTGGTGTCTGGAGATGGGGTGAGTAGCTTAAATGCCACATGGGTTTGATATGGAACACAATCTTGCAACTCTGTAATGGGAAAAGATAGTGGAATGGAGATCTGTGGGGAAGGGAGAGTTTTGTGGGAGAGAAACTTAGTTTACTTAGGTACAAATTAAAAGTATTAGGGAATAAAATCAAATCTTAGTGTTTTAACTTTTTTTACAATATTATTCTGCAATTAAAGAATTGCTGTTCTATAATTTTTCTTTAACCAAAATGCATTGGATCTCAGTGAACGCTGAGCACTGATGAAGGTTTAAGGCTATTTCATGGATGGAATAATTGAGGTATAAACAATTTGAATTCTTTTGCTCCTGTCCATGCACAAATTTTACAGCAGATTCAGGAATAAAGCCTAGATGTTGAAAAACAAATTCCAGCTACAACATAGTGAGTGCAGAGCAGTGCTCACAGGAAACCCATGCTAATCTGTCTTTTCTGGTTTTATTAATGCCTTAAAATCGTGTCAAAATGAATGCACTAGGAAATGTGACACACTTTCTTGATGAGCTGGTTGCCCTTTTATATAGTGAAGTGAGAAAGTAGCTATTGCATATTAAGGATTAAGTATTCATAGAAGATTCTGATCTTGCCAGTTCCCAAGTCAGCTAGTGAAGAAAAAAAAGGGCTTTTTTCCCTGTATTTTTCCTGATACAAACTTGAGCTTGCCCAAGAATTTCAGTTCTGCTCTTACCTATATGTCAGAATTCTTATTCTGAGGAAAAAAAAAAATGAATTCATTGTTTGTGAAGTTCTGCTGCTGCATTTGACAGAAATGCAGAAATTCAAAATTGAGTAAAAAGGAGAATTTATCTTCTTTATTGGGAAAGAGAAAGTTCTGCCCAGGCAAAAGATGGACACATCTCCATCTGAACTGAGACCTTAATCATAATGAGACAATACATTGATGTAGACAGAGCTTACATTTATGAACAAAATTATTTTCAAATTGATTTCAAACCAGTGTCACTATGCTATGGTCTGAGGTGCAGCACAGAGAGCTTCATTTCCTACATATTTTCCAATAGTTTATTTTTAATATTTTTCCCATGAGAGTTTAAAGGAAACTTCCATTAGGTGAGTGCTGCCAGGGTCATGCTCTGCTCATGTTAGAGGAAAACCTTTAGAAAGAAGATAAATATCTGGACCCTGATTTGGTTTCTGTTTCACCCGGAGGGTGGTTGGACACTGCAAAGGCTCTGTAGCAAGTGGTCAGAGCTGCAAGGCTGCCAGAGCTCCAGGAACCATTGGTCAATGCTCTCAGGCACAGGGTGGGATTGTTGGGGTGTCTGTGCAGGGCCAGGAGTTGGACTTGATGGTCTGTGTGACTCTCTAGGTTTGAAAGACAGGTGTTTTTTAGGGGAGGCAGGGAGCCTCCCTTGGAATGAGAATGTAAACCCCTTCCCTCCAAACTATTATAATTTTGAAATTAAGGAGCTCTCAGGTAAAAATATATACAAGTAACAGTTCTTTACTAGTATGTATAACAAGGTGAACAAAACAACAACAACTACAGCATTAACAATAAACAGAACCAGGAACTTTGCGACAGCCTTCTTGGCTGCAGGCAATTGTCCCTTTGGTGTAGTTACAGTCACAGCCTGCAGGGGCGCTGGTGGCTCCCGGTGGACAGGTGCGATGATCCCCACGTGGCTGCAGGGGGCGCTCCGGCGCAGGCTGGGGTAGCACGTGGCATTGGCGGCTTTGTCCGAGATGGGGAGGGATGGAAGAGAGGCCTCGCTCCACAAACCCCTGGGGCTGTCGATCCCGGTGCCACAGCAGGACTCTCAGGAGCAGCAGGCTGGAACGGTAGGGTTGAGTAGAAATCTCAGGGCAGTGGACGAGATGTATCAGAAACTCCACAATGATAGCTGGAACTGCAGGACATCCCACAAGGGCAGGGGGTGTGGGGACCAGCAGCAGAAGAAAGGCAGCTCTCAGCTGAGTTATAGCAGTGGTAGCAAAATTTCTTTCCCCAAGCAGCAGCTTGACAGTCATCTTCTGAAGAGCAAGTGAGAAACCCCAACTGCCCCAGTCCCTATCCTTTACCTGCCTCTCTTCTCGCAGTATCTCTGTCCCTCTGATAGAAACTCTTAACCAGGAGTTCCTGAAGCTTGGCCACGTTCCCCGCAGCTCAAGCACCCAGCCATCAGTGCATCTCAGCAACTCCATAGAAAAAAATTCCACAAGTAAAAAGGAAAAAAAAGGAAAGAAACCCAACCCCCAACATTATCTACCCCAATTTTTTTCCCATACCAATATGTTAAATTTAGAACTTTAAATTAAATACATACATGCACTCCCTTAATTATATCCATATATACATACAGATACAGATACACGCAGTGTCATGGGTAGTTCACCCTAAAACAAGATCCCCTTGAGGTATTGTCCTGGACTGACTTTGTGATACTTGTGTCCCCAATTGTCTTTTCTGTTTATGCTGGATATTGAGTTCTACACCTTTAAGACTGGTTCTGAGAGCAAAGCGGGGGAAAGAAAAAGCACGCAGTTTGTTTTCAGAAACTGCACTCACTCCTCCACATTCTGTTCCTGTGGACTGTGTTGTCTACGGACAGACAGCAAGAGAGCTCTCCTTTGCTTTTAGTTAATTTTTAGCTAGCTGAGGTAGAGAAGTTCCCTGGACTTTTTTTTTCTTTTTCTTGGAACTGTTTAAACCTGTTCTGGACTGAAAACCCAGAAGAACACCAGGAGATCACGCCTGTGGCCCACTGGGGCCCAGGATGGCATTTTCCAGTGCTGGAGAGACTGATAAGAGATTGGGCGAGCTGAGCTACAACCCACAGCAAGGACTTTCTCAATTTTGCCATCTCTCTTCAGAACAGCAAGAGGTTTTATTGTTTAATATTATTCCTGTTTCTTCATGCTTGTGAACACCTTGCTTGTTGAATAAACAGTTTTTTCTACTTTTCTCTAAGGAAATTTTATCCCAAACCAGTTGGGGGAGGAGCTGCTTGAATTTGCTTTCTAGAGGGACCCCATTTGGAGGTTTCCTCCCAAAATTTGCCCTAAACCAGGACAGGTATGCATCAGGTCTCTCCCTCCTTTTGCATCATCCACCAGGTGCAGCCAGGTCCCTGAGTGAAGACAACCCCATGAATGGGATTGTCTTTGCTGGAGACAGAATAAACCCAAACACTTTTCCTCAGCATATCTCTCCTGTGTACCACTGGAACCTTATCTCCATCTGTTGTTCACAAGGGCTCAGATTGGGCAGGCTTGCTCAGTTGGTGGAACCTTGGGTGTTCACTAACCATGTCGCTTTTGCTAAATGAATCTCCCACTTCTTGAAAGTCTCCTCACACAGTGCCTTCAAGGTGGTTTTAAGCAGTCCATTGCACCATTCAACTTTCCCGGCAACTGGTGCATGATAAGGAATATGGTACACCCAATCAATGCCATGTTGCCCAGCCCAGGTGATTATAAGACTATTCTTGAAATGAGTCCCATTATCAGACTCAATCTTCTCCGGGGTACCATGCCTCTAAAGGACTTGCTTTTCAAGACCTAGGATGGTGTTCTGAGAAGTAGCATGAGGCACAGGGTAGGTTTCCAACCATCCAGTGGTGGCTTCCACCATGGTCAGCACATAGCGCTTGCCTTGGCAGGTTTGGGGCAGGGTAATGTAGTCAATCTGCCAGGCCTCCCCGTACTTATAGTCTGGACCACCACCCACCATACCACAGGGGCTTTACCTGCTTGGCCTGCTTGATCACAGCAGTTATGGACAACCTGTGAAATACTGTCCATGGTTAGATCCACCCGTTGTTCTCGTGCACACTTCTAGGTGGCATCTCTACCCTGATGACCTGAGGCATCATGGGCTCATCGAGCTAGGAACAACTCTTCCTTGTGTTGCCAATCTAAGTCTATCTTTGACACCTCTATCTTTGCAGCCTGATCTACCTGCTTGTTGTTTTGGTGCTCTTCATTTGTCTGACTTTTGGGGACATGGGCATTTACTCAGCTTCTCTACCCAAGTGGCAATGTTTTTCTACTCATCAGCAGCCTAGATTGGTTTTCCCGTACACTGCTAGTTAGCTTTTTTGTACCTTTCTAGCCAACTCTACAGAGCATTGGCTACCATTTATGAATTGGTATAAAGGTAGAGCTTTGGCCACTTGTCTCTTTCTGCAATGTCCAGGGCCAGCTGAACACCTTTGAGTTCAGCAAGTTGACTCAATCCACCTTCTCCTTCAGTAGATTCTGTGACCTGTCGTGGGGGGCTCCATACGGCTGCTTTCTACTTCCGCTTCGTCCCTATGATGTGAGAGGAACCGTCAGTGAAAAGAGTTTCGTCTGCTGGCAGTTGGTTGTACGGTGGAGCTTCTTTAGCTCATGTCACTTGTTCCTGCTCCTCTTTGCCAGTGAGACCAAAGTTTTCAACTTCCGGCAAGTTTGTAATTATTTCTAAAATCCTGGGACAATTCAGGTTCCCAATAGGGGCACATGGTGTGATGAGGGCAATCCATTTGCTCTGTGTGGTATTGGTGGTGTGGTGGGTAGAGGGAACCTTTCCTTTAAACATCTGCTCTAGCACCGGTAGTTGGGGTGCCAGGAGGAGTTGTGCTTCTGTGCCAATCACCTCTGAGGCGGCTTGGACTCCTTCATAGGCTGCCAGGATCTCCTTCTCTGTTGGAGTGTAGTTGGCTTCAGACCCTCTGTAACTCCGGCTCCAGAATCCCAGTGGTCGGCCTCGAGTCTCCCCAGGCACCTTCTGCCAAAGGCTCCAGGACAGACCATGGCTCCCAGCTGCAGAGTAAAGCACATTCTTTACCTCTGGTCCCGTCCTGACTGGGCTACTTGCATGAGCGATCTCCTGCTTGATCTGGGCAAAGGGGTGTTTTTGTTTAGGGCCCCAGTGGAAATCATTCTTCTTGTGGGTAACCAGGTAGAGAGGGCTCACAATCTGGCTGTATTCAGGAATGTGCATGCTCCAAAAACCTATGGCGCCTAGGAAAGCTTGTGTTTCCTTCTTGCTGGTAAGTGGAGACATCATGGTGATCTTATTGATGACCTCAGTGGGAATCTGACACCATCTGTCTTGCCACTTTATCCCCAGGAACTGGATCTCTTGGGCAGGTCTTTGACTTGCTCTTCTTGATGATGAAGCCAGCTTTCAGGAGAATCTTGATGATCTTTTCTCCTTTCTCAAATACTTCCTTTGCCGTGTTCCCCCACACAATGATGTCATCAATGTACTGCAGATGTTCCGGAGCCTCACCCTTCTCTAGTGCAGCCTGGATCAGTCCATGGCAGATGGTGGGGCTGTGTTTCCACCCCTGGGGCAGTCGGTTCCAGGTGTACTGCACGCCCCTCCAGGTGAAAGCAAACTGAGGCCTGCATTCTGCTGCCAGAGGAATGGAGGAAAATGCGTTAGCGATATCAATAGTGGCATACCATTTTGCTGCCTTGGACTCCAGCTCATACTGGAGTTTCAACATGTCCAGCACAGCAGCTCTCAGCGGTGGAGTCACTTCATTCCAGGCACAATAGTCCACAGTCAATCTCCATTCTCCATCAGACTTGTGCACTGGCCAGATGGGGCTGTTGAAGGGTGAGTGGGTTTTGCTGACCACCCCTTGGCTCCACAGCTCATGGATAATCTTGTGGATGGGAATCATAGCATCTTGAGTTGTTCTGTACTGTCAGCGGTGCACCATCGAGGTGGCAACTGGTACTCGTTGCTCTTTCACCTTCAGGAGTCCTATTGTAGATTGGTTTTTGGATACTCCAGGCAAGGTGTTCAATTGCTTAATGCTCTCTGCCTCTATAGCAGCTATTTTAGAAGCCCACCTGAGTCCTTTTGGGTCTTTGTAATAGCCATTCCTGAGGAAGTCTATAGAATCAGATAACATGGGACTTCTAGGCCGGTGACAGTCAGATGTTTCTGCCACTCCTTTCCAGTCAGGCTCACCTCAGCTTCCACCAGAGTCAATTCCTGTGATCCCCCCATCACCCTGGCAATGAAAACAGGTTCTGCCCCCCACCATGTCCCAGTGGCATTAGGGTACACTGCGCACTAGTATTAACTAATGCTTCATATTTTTGTGGCTCTGATGGGCTAGGCCATCAGATCTAGACTGTCTAAAAGATGTGATTTTCCTGTGCCTCTTCCTGGCTAGGGGCAGGGCCCTCTAGCACTGGTTACCATTCCCTTCCTGGGCATACACAGTAGAGGTTCCTTCAAGGGGATCCAACAGATCATCTTCCCCCTATAATACCTGGCAGCTCCGTCATGGGAGGCTTGAGGCTACCTTCATTTTAGTGGAACCCATTTGGTTAGTGTTTCCTTCCTTGAGTTGATGCGCCCATGCTGCCAGGACAGAAGTGGGTTTCCTATCTTACTTTCTCATATCTTCCCTACGGTCATGCAGGAAGAACCACAGGCCAGATCATGGGGTGTACCCTCTCTCTCTAGCTGGGGGACACTGGACTCTGACTTTGGGGCCTGTGACTCGCACCGGTGCCACACAGGAGCTGTTCCTCCTCACCTCTTCCTTCATCTCCTGTTGGAGGCTCTTAATTACAACAGAGACATGAGCCTGCATTGGGCCATTGATCATACTCTTGTAATTTTTAAGCTTGTTGGCGGCAGAACCCACTGTCTCTCAGTTGTTATCAGCATTAATTGTTGCAATGAAGGTGGTGTAATGAGATGGCCCTAGATTTGCCAGACTCCACAACATTTGCCCTGTGCAGCTAACCTTGTCAGGGTCATTATCATGCTATGCTGTCCGCCCCTCCCAAAGAGTACCTCCAATACTGCTACTTCTCAGCTGTTGGATCCCTTCCTCAAAGGTCTTCCAGCCCATTTTATGATGGTGCTCCTGCATTCTGTCTGTGGAACAAACCTCTCCCTTACACTCATTAAAAGCCACTGCCAGAGGGAAAGGGGGCCTGGTGCCCTCAGAAATACGTGATTCACACTTGAGTCCTGGGTCAAGGGTCCCAAATTCCTTGCCTCACCACTATCCCATTGCATGCCTGTGTACCCATAAGGTCCCAGACCTGAAGTAACCAGGCTGTATAAGCCTTATGCCCCCATCATGCAATATCTTTTTGCAAATTACAGAGACTTTCATACATCAGGGACTTGGTGATTATCTCAACCTGTGGCTCCCCTGTGGGTTGTGAGGCTCCTCTTTTCTTATTAACTGGGTACTCTGATTTCATCTTAGACTTCTTCGTTTCCACAGGGGCAACTGCTGCCCTTGTGGTTCACCTGGAACCTGGACGCTGGTAATGTTTGTGGGTTCCACTGCTGTGCCATCAGACACTCCCTCTTTGAGGCAGATTTTTTTTTACGTAAAAATAACATGTATAATTTTCATGTTTTGATCACAGAGAGGATCTATGTGCTTTCTATAATGAAAGCCCATTTGTAAAGCAAATAGCTTTCATACCAAAGAACTAAAGCTTTAGTTTTTTAAAGATGATTGTGAAGTTACAGGATAGAATCAGAGAATATTTCCATTTGGAAAGGACATTTAGATAGATGATAAGGTCAATGTCCTGTGTCTTCTAAAAATACCATTGAAAACAGACGAGTTCTACATCCTTTCCAGTAACACTTAGGAGAGGTAGTGAGCCTTTTTTGTTTCCAATCTCATGTGTTCCAAACTAAGAATTGAGATTTCAAATAGGTTATCTGGATACAGGCTGAAACATCTAGAAGGAGATGGAAGGAAGATCAGCAGCTTTAGAAAGCTGCAGGCTTTTCCTCCAGCTTATGAATGGTGCAGGTGGTTTTAGCTGGGATACTTAGAAATTGGTGACATATAAAGCTGATGGAAGAGTGAGAGGAGGAACCACCAAGTTCATAAGATCCTGTGATTTTCAGAGATAGTTAGTAAACATTTTATGAACTGCAAGTGTCCTCTTGGGACAGGAGTACAGCAGTGTCACAGTTGCACAGTGGAGTGGGATTCTTTAAGCTGCAATACACATTACACGTAGCAGTTTTGGATGGTATAACTATTACCATCTTACTGTTGAAAAGAAGTTAGAACTTTTAATCTTGGGGAAAAAAGAAGGAAACATTACCTTGGAAGGCCTTGGTTGCATCTTGTGTGACTTCTAGTTAGAATTGTGAAGAGTAAGTGACCACTGCTACCAGTCTTTTATTTCTAGGAGGATGATACTTAACTGAAAACAACAAATAAAAATAGAGCAAATTCTAATGCCACTTTATTGTTGTCTGTCTTAATGAAATAAAATTAAATTTAACTTGATATCGAAAGTTGTTGTTGGTTTTTTTTCATGTAGTGCTTACATGGAAGGTTCCCAAATGCTATTTGGTTTCATAAGCACTATATACTACAACAATAAATAATCATTTTGGCATTCCAGCTACAAGTATGTAGTGTAAGTCAGTTTGTCTGAATTTGTCTCCATTCTTTCCAGTCACCAGGGGTTTGTTGCTTCTGAGCTGGCACTGCAGGGTGTGCCAGGCTCAAGGGTTGGCCTGCGTTGACCAATGTTGAATTAATTAGCTAACCAGATGCTTTCTTTAGCATTTATGATTATTCTAGTTACTAGATTATTTTTCTAAAAGTAAGTTCTTGAATGTCTGCTCTGAAAGAGAAGGAAAGCTTCAGAAATTCTGCCCTTAGTCTTTCTGTGTCTAATTATACACCCATGCTCATCTACATCAGTTTTACATGCACTTACTGAGGGATACATATGCTCTGCTATCCTTTATTTCCATTGCTAAAAGATAAGCTATCAGACTATTTGCAAGAAAACATGTGGAATGGATGTTATCAAGACAAATATTTACATCTGCTACTTGCAGAAGAAAACCAAGACTGTTCCATTTATTTGCTCTGGCAGTGTGATTTAACTAAAAATGGATAGGACTAACCAGCTTTTTTTAGATAATTTGATTTTAAGTAAGCAAATAATATAATGTTAAAGATAACTTTGATTCCGTGTGGCTTAGTTTTAAGTGGGAGTAATTGTATGTGTCAGCTAAACAATAGGAAGGGTATTGCTCTGTCAATAAAACGTTTATGTGCAGTGAGTAGCTGGAGTCTGGATTCCCATCTGTGTGCAAAGGCTAATGAATTAACTTGTCTTTTTCTAGCACGGTGTCTTGTTTCTGTGGAAAATGGACCATCGAGGCAGAGTCCAGGGTCCTGCCCTGGTTAAGCAGGAGTATGGGAGATGCTTGTGTCACTGTGTGTTTCGGCCACCCCCTCCTGGCGAGTGAGTATTGGCATCGTCAGAGCTCTGCAGTTCTTTGTCTTGTTCCAGAGAAATAAAATCCTACCCACAATTGAACTATTTTTAAGTATATAAAAAATGTTCTCCTCCTAAGTGCCCTTTATTTCCAAGCTCTTCTCCCACTCTGGTAGCTGGCTCTGTGTCTTGTGTGCAGCAAGTGATCTTTCATTTCTCCAGATCTTCTGTCCATTGCTGTTCACTCTTCTGTCTTACTTCTTCTAATTAGCAATGATGCTGATTGTGGAAAGCCATAAACACACTGGAACACAATTATCATTATATTATTGTCAAAAATAATTCAATTAAAAGTCAGTTCTTAAACATTATTTCTTTCCTGTACAAGCAAGAAATAGGAAGCAGCTGTAGTAAAAAAGAAGAGTTTTCCTTGTCTGGGCTTTTCTGTTACACATCTTTGTAAAAATAGTGATACGTTTTGAAAAAAAAGGTGAAACAATGCAAATGAAAACTAACATTGAAATTTTGTTTTGTATCTTTTTGAGTTTTCCCTTTTTTCAATCTGTATGAAACATCTTTATTCTCTTTATAAATAAATATTGATGCTTTATTAACTACTTATCCATTCTTTGAGACTGAAACTACTCTGTTATGAAAACAATTGGGAATGAAGTATCTGTCTTCGCAGGGACTTTGTACAGCTGGCAAAAGCAGCTGTGAGTGGTGATGAAAAAGCCTTGGATATGTTTAACTGGAAGAAAGCTGGAGTAGGACCACCTCTGAAAATGGCAGTCCAGGAAGGACTCTCCTTCTTTATCACTTTGACAGATGGTAAGAGCAAAACCACTTTTCCATTTTGCTGGGAAGTTATTTTCTTAGACCTTCAAAATAGCGCAATGCATGATAGTCTTGTTTTCATATATCTGACACTTGGGGTATAATCATATATGTCTGGTTTTTCAGACTGGAGCAAACCTGAACAGTTCTAGAGGAAGAAGCCACAGTCCCGGGAAAAACTTCTTGCCTTAACTAACAAAGAGAAGCTAGCTAAAAGCAAAATAATTTAATTCTCCTTGTATCTCCTGAGAAAGACTGGGAGAAGTGTATGTGTTTGAACACAAGAATTCCCTGAAAGAATTCCCACAGCTTCTCCCAGACCTAGCTTAAAGTTACAGGACGTGTGGGCATAAAGCAGACAATAAGGTGATACAGTATCATAAGGTCATCCCAAGACAGCCTCCTTGTCATACTTCTCAAATTTCAATCAAATTATACTGACTGTTCTTTGTGCGCAGCCTCATTGCTTGGGTTGGTTTGAACATATGTATTTTGGATTCAGTTCTTAATCTAGTCAGTAATCTGCCATAACTCCCAAATGTCTTGAGAAGGGCTTGGGGATGCTGGTGATTGAAAGCTGGACATGCCCCAGCTGTGTGCGTTAGCACCCAGAATCTCCCTGCATGCTGGGTTGATCCCACAGTATGGGTGTAGTGGTTTCATCTTCGCCAATTTGTTTCCCAAAATTAGTGTAGTGGTTTGAGTGTCTCCTAAAATCATTTACTCCTTTTCTGCTGTGAGATAAGAGAAAAGCAAAGCAGGCACAAAACTTAAAAGGTATAAAGACAGGTTTATTAGCAAAGCTATAAGAGAGAAAAAAAAATAATAAAAATCAGAATGAAACCTTTAAAACACTTCCTTCTCCCCCAACAGCTTCTTTTCTTTCTCACAGACAAGGTATAAAGACAAAACCTGGAACTCTAGGTCAGTTAACCACTCATAAAATAGTCTTTTATCTGTTCATTTAGAGAGAGAAGTCTCTTGGTCTGTTATGGTAACTTTCCACAAGAAAGAACAATCTGCCTGTGGCTCTTAACTCTCACAAAAACAGCCACCCAGGAAAATCTGCAGGTATGGAATCCCTTCCATATTACACGGCCTTTCCCGTGGCTGCCTATGGGCCATGAAGTTCATTGGAGTATCATTTTAAAGATGAACTGTTCCAAATGCAAAGGGTGTTCTTCCCTATCTCTAAAATCATCTCCATCTCAAGAAACAGAGGTCTTCTTTTTCCCTGGGTGGCAGAGGGCTTCATATCTTTATCTTCTTCTGTTCAAAATTCTTTATTAGATCACAGCTATTTCAATTTTTACGTGGTCCATTACAAATACCTTTGCTCAGATCTACAATCTGCATATTCTCATCATCTCCCCAATGCATATTTTTCCACAGTTTAAAGGGATATTCTAGCATATTACAGTCTGTTACCACAACTCACGAAAGACTTTCAGCCCAAAAACCAAGGCATCTTCTCCATCTCCTCATCTAAGATGCCACTCTTCCTTAACTGACCCTGATATCTTCATAGTGTCTCTTTATATGTCTCCCAATCTGGCTGTTCTCTCACTCAGAGAAAGGTTAGTGCTTTGCAAGCTTCATCTGTGCAGTGAAAGAGTTAAATTCTTGCCTGGGTCTCTCCCTCTTAGGCTGCAGCTCAGGGTGTTCAGAGCCGAGCTGATGGGGGGAGGGCTCAGAAACAGCGGCCAGGATCTCAGTAGCTAGGCTGATGGACGCCTCCCCGCACCCCTCAGTGACATCGGGGTGGGCTTGGCCCAGCCCGGGCTTGGAGCTGCTCCCAGGGGCCTGGGGGACATCTTCCTCGGCCCAGCCGGCGGCGGGAGCAGGCTTTAAATTGGCTGGATGTTAATGGCTGCAGCCTCCCCTTCCTTCGCAGGAGCCGCTGGGGCCCATGGTCCAGACCAGGCCTGGCCCCGCCAGCAGTGCGGAGGGGCAGGGCCTGGCCCGGCTCCGCCCGCTGCACGGAGCGGGCAAGGCCGGTCCTTACCTGCTGGCAGGCGTGACAGCAAAAGAGGGAAGTTCCCGAGATTCTCTGATTTTTAACCTGCGCAGTCCAGGGGCTACAATTAGAGAGTTTCTAACTCTCTAGTTGGTCAATCAGGCTGTCAACATTTTGCTATAACTTCCTTAGAAAAAAAATCACTTTCGTGCTAAACCAGCACAATGGGCAGCAGGGGAGTGGGGGGATTTTGTGTCTCTGCTCCACTCAGGTAAGACCCCAACTGCAGAGCTGCCTCCAGCTCTTGGGCTCTCAGCACAGGAAGGACATGGAGTTGGAATGAGTCCGGAGACCGTGGACTGGACTTCATGGCCTGGAGCCATGCTGGGAGAGCAGGGGGTCTTCACCTGAAAAAGAGAAGGCTCCAGTGAGACCTTAAGAGTCCCTTCCAGTGCCTAAAGGCCCTCCAGGAGAGCTGGAGAGAGACTTTGGACAGGGACCTGAGGGACAGAACAAGTGGAAATGGCTTCTCACTACCAGAGGGCAAGGTTAGATCAGATATCAGGTAGGAATTGTTCCCTGTGAGGGTGGAGAGGCCCTACCACAGGATCCCCAGAGAAGCTGTGGCTACCCCATCTCTGGAAGTGTCCAAGGCCAGGTTGGATGGGGCTTGGAGCAACCTGGGATAGTGGGAGGTGTCCTTGCCCATAGCAAGAGGGTTAGAAAGAGGTTAGTTTTAAAAATCCCTTCAAACCCGAACTGTCCTGTGATTTAACAAGATAAAGTTATCTGTGCAGGGTTTTATTTCAGGGAGAAAATCAAGCAGTGCGGCAGGACTTGGATTTTTTTTTTTTAATGTAGCTGGAATGTAGGAGATGGTAATATATTTGCAAGAGTTTTGGAAATTTAAACATTCTTTTTAATCAGATCATATCTCTTGGGTACAACATTTTAGTGCAGATTCTTACTGTTCATTCTTAGAAACTTGTGTTTTCTGCTTAAGCTTTTGGGGGAAGATGCTATTTAATTTAATAGGTTTTTTGATTTGCAGTGGTGTAAAATGTCACCCTTTTTATAATATTGTGATTCGCTAAGAAATTGTGGATGTGGCTTGAGATCTGCCAGATTTTGATGACATTGGTGTGGGTGATTTTTGTAGTACCACTTGTAACCAACTGTACTGCTTGTAGGGGGTTTCACTGCCTAAACCCGTGCATAAAATGGGCCAAGGCCAATTGTATAAGAGTCAATAAGGCAAAATGCCATGTGCTGTACTTGTGCAAAAACAACCCCACAGAGTGCTCCAGGCTTGGGGCAGGGTGGCTGGAAAGAGCCCAGCAGGAAAGACCCTGGGGGTACTGGTGACAACAGCTGAGTCTGAGCCCCAGGTGTGCTCCAGTGGGCAAGGTCAATGGCACCTGGCCTATACCAGCCTTGGTGTTTCCATAGGTCCAATACAGCGACCATCCCCTGTGCTGGATGCTGCTGAGGCACCTTGATTCTAGGCCCCTCCTGACAAGAAAGACCGTAAAGGGCCGGAGTGTGTCCAGAGAAGGGAACAGAGCTGGGCTAGGGTCTGGAGCAGAAGTCTGATGAGAAGCAGCTGAGGGGCGTCAGCCTGGAGAAAAGGCACCTCAGGGAGAACCTTCTGGCTCTGCACAACTCCCTGACAGGAGGGTGCAGCTAGGTGGGGGTCAGGCTCTGCTCCCAGGGAACAGGGACAGGACAAGGGGAAACATCCTCAAGTTGTGCTAGGGGAGGGCAGACTGGATATGAGGAAGACTCTCTTCACAGGAAGAGTTGTTAAACATAGAAATGGGCTGCTCAAGGCAGTGGTAGAGCCATCATCCCAGGAAGTGTTCAAAAATGGGTATATGTGGCACTTCATGATATGGTTTAGTGGGTGTGGTAGTACTTGATCAAAGGTTGGACTTGAAGATTTTGGAGGTGTTTCCAACCTTAATGATTCTGTGATTCTATGATTTATAGAGTAGTAGAACTTGATGGCATTATGATGGCTTTTAAAATGTTGATAGGTGCATTAGTTGCTGTTGTCAGTGTTTTTAGAAAAACACTGCCCCATTTGCCAGTCAAATTATGGATTAAAGCTGAATTTGGTGTGTGGTCCAGTGTTTCCTAAACAATGAAGAGCTTCAGGTCCGCAGTTTTCTGTCATCTAAACTCTTTTGTAAATTGAACAAATTCTTAGCTGCCATTCTTCTTTCACAGATTTTTTTGAATGAAGCTGCCATTCATACAGAAAGTTTACTTGCAGTTTAAAATTATTTAAAGTATTCCCCTTTAGATTTTCTAAATGGGGAAAAATATACTTTGGTTTATTGCTCTGGTCAGCTATCTTAGTCTCTACCCTGAGACAAACTAGAAAATTAAAGAATTTTTTGTTATTTTTACCTTTTCAGCACTTGAGGAATGTTTTATTAAGGTAGAAAGCATCAACTTAGGCTTTTGTAGCTAAAAGCTGTTGACTAAAATCTGCATCTTGTTTATTTGTGCTACAGGTTCTGTGCACTGTGTGAATGAGAAAGGGAAGACAAGGCAGGTATTGTCCACAGATAGTCTGGTCCGAAAGCTCCTGTTGCTAGAGGAAAGAGATATTTTACTTGTAATAACAGAGAATCTGCAGTTGTCCTTACATGCAGTTTCTCCCGAGGGAGAGGCAGAGGAGCTCATGAAGGTAAGAGTCATACTACAGGGTAAAGTTGCAATATTTATTCTTTATAAGTTTTGTTGTTGTGTTGTTGTTTTTGGATTATCGCTATTTGGTTTCAAATTAATCAACTATCATATTTGTTTCTCAGATAATATGTTGATGAAGAAGCAAAAATAGCTCATTAAAAGTGGAGTAGAGTGATGTGGAAAGATGGTTTTCATCTTGTCATCCTGATTTTCATAGTTTTTCTTCATTTTGACCCTGTCTTAATTCTTTTACACTTATGTCACTATAGGACACGCAATGAACACATGCACACCATCAACTTAGGAAAGGAAGAAAAAGGCATTTTATTTTGTTATTTCAGTTTGTATAGATTTTGGACAATGACCATGGATTGGAGGATGAGGTTGCCACCTCTCCAACCACTCTGGTCAAACTAGAAGTCCGTCAAGTTTCTCTCCCACAAGAGAGGAATGTCAATAACAGGAGAACGTTTAGATAAACATTCTTTTGTTTATATGAAAATGCGTGAAAACTCTGAGAATCTGTCTCCAAGTATGAAAACATATCAGGAAGCTGAGAAAAATTGTACAAGAACAGGGTGACACACTTAATTTCAGTTTCTTAGTGAATTAGAGAAAAATTGGAAATTCCAGTTGTCCTGATTGCAGAGGTGGGCAGTGCTTAGCACCATGTAGGTGCAGCTAAGTAATTCTGTACCACTTATATCATCACTGGTTTTGGGGAGAAAATGCACACATCCCAGAAGTGGGCACCATTCTGCCTTGCTCTCTCTCATGGGAAGGTTGTTGGTGTCAGCCGTGCAGACTCTGCCTCCTGCCCCTGCCATCCACCCTCTCCCGTTTTCTGTGAGATGCAGCTATGGGACATGGTGCTGAAAGGAAAGCGGCAGAACACAGAGCTGACATATGCTGAATTACAGCATCAGCAGGGAGGCTGCAGGCAGGGGACAGGGGAGTCCCCCAGTCCAGCCAAACCCATTCCAGCTAGGCGAAGCCAAAAGGAGTGCAGAAGAATTGCAGGGAAGTGCAACAACCTGTAGGATTAATCCCCAGTATGGCGGAGTGGCAGAAGCGACAGTGAAGGCTCATGTGTGGAACTGAGCCCAGCAGGGCTGCATTGTGACCTGTCTTGAATGACCTAGCTTTTGGGGGGTCTGTTTGCCATTGTTTTTCATTGTCTTGGCCTGGGGGGCAGGAAGCCTCTTGCCATACTGCCTTTGTTTGTGACGGCATGAAGGATCCTGGGGAGCTCACATGGATGCAACCTATGGGGAACATCTGCCATTTTGGTTTTCGTCTCAGCAGCCGCTTAAAACTAATTTTTTGTGGATAAAACACCTTCTGGTTTTGGATAATTTTTTTTAATTCATATTGCTGCTGTTACTTTGTGTTTCTTACTCCATTGCATTTTGCTTTCAGTAAATTACCTCAATCCATAGTCTCTTCCTTCTGGAAGGGGAAGGAAAAGGGCCATGGCTTACTTGGTATTTAATTTTTTGCTGGTATTAACATTTAATTGGTGCCCAAGGTAAGGCTCAAGAGGATTGAGATAACTTTGGCCTAAGCGTTTGTGTTTTAGGTAGAGAGCTCCCTGGTTCCAGTGTTGCTTGGTCTGTTCATGTGAGTGTGATACCTAACCCTGTAGATACTACCATAAATGCACTGATCTATTTCAAAGCAGGGAGAAGTATCAAGATTGCTGTACTGTGTGATAACAGTTTATGGCATGATAACATCAAAGGCAGTGGGGGTAATTTATGGTGTGTATTCAATGTTGTTCTCCTGTTCTGGCCTCGGCTCCTACATCTGAGGATTCATTAATCATCATACCCAGCCTGTAGGGGGAAGAGGAAAGGATGATTTTTCCCAGCCTTTTATTCTCTTCTCCTCCTTCAGGTCTGCTTCAACAGCTTTTGAGAATTTTGAATTCTCTTTGGGTGTTAAGGGAAGCATGCCCTCATTCATATGTCTGTCTCCTCTGTCCAGTGTATGTCATGTTAAGATTTAGGACAGAGATTTCTAGGGAAGTTGTCCAGAGATGTTTCCCAGGATGGATAGTCATTAGTGTGTGGCATGTGGGAGAAAATGGGCCAGCTTTTGAAAGAGTACTCTACTCCTGGCTTGGAAGTTCACCCCTGGACAACTACAGGGTCCTTATAAGGTGTTTGAAAGAAAATTGCTGTGGCAGTTCCAGAGAGGTGCAAAGTTACGGAATGTGCTGGACCCTGGCTAGTATTTATTGGACACTGCTTGTTTCTATACAGCATTCTCAGAGGAGGAGGAGGAAAGCAAAGCAACAGGGACCATGGTCATTCAAACTGCAGCTTACCCAGAAGAACAACTTGTGCTAAGAGCAGTTGCCTGTATTCAGAAGAAGAAATTGAAGACCAAATCAGTTCATGTAGTGAGTGCTGAAGAGGAAGCAGGGACCTCAAAACAGGAAGAAGAAGCAGGGCCAGAGATAGCTGCCCCAACCCTATCCCTAAGTGAGATGCAAGACATGCAAAAAGATTTCAGCCTCTGGTCAGGTGAGGCCCTGGTGACCTGGGTGCTCTGATGCTGGACTGTCATGGCTCACTATATGAAATTAAATAGTAATGACACTTTACAACTGGGATCCATGTCCTGTGATGCAAGTATAGACCAGGGGATTGGGAAAAGACCAGAAACTCTCAGCCTCTGGACGCAACTCCTGTCAAAAGTGAGAGAAAGGTTTCCTTGGAAAGATGAGCTTTTAGTGTACTGAGACAAGTGGAACACCATCGAGCAAGGTATATCATACCTGAGAGAATTAGCTGTGCTGAAGATAATTTTTTCAAATAATGAACAATTCCCTACTAATCCTGACAGCATCAAGTGTATGCAAAATATATAGTGGAAATTCCTACAGAGCATGCTGGTGTCATATGACAACTCATTGGGAGTGATGTCGTGGAAAGAAGGAGAACAAAATGTGGACTATTTGGTTACCAAACCCCGGATATGTGAAGAAACTATCTCCATCCCATTACGGGCCTGTGTCCCTGTAGAAGAAGGGAATACAGGTAACCTCACCCCTGATAAGTAACAGTTGTGTTAATTACCCAATACAGCCTTGCTCCTGATGAGTCACAGCTATGTCCAGTAACAGTAAGTGTGAAAAAAGGGAGTGGATTAGTTGGTGAGGGGAGGATCATGAAGAAGAAGAAGGATCCTGGGGAGAGAGAATCACTGTTCTGAGGTCAGTCTGGGTCTGCAGTTAGAGCCTGTTTTTAGAACCTGCAGTCATAGTCTACCTAGGTAAAAGCCTGCAGTCTGCAAACTAATACCTACCGTCATAGTTCAGCAGGAAATAACTGCAATCAGAGGCTGCAAGGGAAACCTATAGCAGGAGGTTGCTGCAACCAGAGTCAGTGAGTAGTTGGAGTTAAGATGACTGAGCTATAAAGAGGAAAACACCAGGACCCTTTTCATGCTGTGTTAAACAAGAAGTCTGTGTCTCGGCTCATTTCTGCCCTCTAACGAGAGGGCTGCTGCAACATGTCTCCTCAGTGGAAAGACTAACAGGATCTCTGGAAATTAAAGAGGAAATGTCTCATACCCTGCTCTATGCTATTATTTGCTACTAAAATGCTGCTTGTGGGTAGACTCCAAACCTTTGCTTTCCTAAGATGTTTTTTTCTTTTTATCCAACATAGAAAAAGACTGGACACTTGTGTATTATAGGAGTGTCCACTTCTTATTGATCATTACATATGTTTGATTAGAAGTAAGGTCTGGAATCTCACATTTTAAAGGAATCTTTATTAAATTTCAGGAAATGACCTAGTGCAAGAGTAAAATACTGCTCCTTATCTATTTAATTAACCCACTACAAGGTTTCTTTTATTAAATTTATAGATGCAGTGTTGATGCATTTTATGGTGATCATTTTCTGACTCATTCACTGTCTGAATATGTCTGTTAACTGACAGTTAAGTCAAGTTATTTTCATATTTTTACTTTTTAGCCAAATTGTGCAGTTCAGATGCTTAGTGTCCTTCAGTGTGCTCCTCACACCTTCTGTAAATGTATTTATTTGCTTATGGTTAACAGGTGAAGTTGAGTGGGAAGACTGGTCATTCTGCAGACATGATTTTAATAGACCATAGCCTGGTTGTTACAGCACTAGGTGAGACAGTCATCAGGTAAGGATGAAGGCTGTTCTGGCTGCCCCAAGAAGGGCCAGCTAAAAGTTACAGTCTGCAATGAACTGAATACTTGGCTGAAATGTTGGTTGAGGGTTTTTTACCAATAATGAAAAAATTCCCAGCATTTCCTAAATTTCTTTGTCAAAACAAGTAGAGAAATGAATTTTTTTTTTTTCCTCAAGGACAGAAACTAGTTTGGTATGGTTTGCTTTCTCTGTAGATATTTTGTCAGGCAGTGCTACCTACTCTGTTCCTTCTTCAATGCTGTTATTGATTTCTTCTGAAAATAAATCCGTTTAGGGGTTTTGCATGAAAATACAGCCCCTTTGCTGTTTTTCCAATGTTACTGTCTGATCCTTAGGATACTCAGCATCAGCAACAGAAAAAAATGCTTACTTTTCAGGACATTTCTTTTACTGTTATATAAGACAAGTATTTAAGTTACTTCTGTCCCTAATCCTTTAAAATATGTTGCTTTGCCATGCAGTCATATTAATGTGTTCTGTAGTTTTACCGTTTTTTACAATCTTTTCTTCCTTGTCTTTACTATGACCTTCACTACCTGTTCCTCTAATCTTTTGGTCATAGTGGTTCAAAGTGTACCATAGCAGGGTGGGTGTGTTCCATTAATATCAGTATTTCCCTTTATTGAGTCTCTGTCTGCTGCTATCAGACAGAATCTTTTGTTAATTTTGTGAGAATACAATAAAGACCCAAGTATCAAGAAGGAATAGTTTCATGGCAATATTTAGTTCTAGAAAATAAGTCTGGAATCCAAAGGACTACTGGCTATCCCAGGAATATTCTTAAAATGGAGGAGGAAGCATAATTAGGGAAGAAAATGGCGATTAGACCTCATTTTTTTCTTTTTTTTTTAAAGCTGTGCTTGCATCTGATTTCTTTCTTCATAGGATAATATCCCTAAACATGCAGCAGATTAAAAAGGAAAAGGAAGGAGATTATTAAGAAATTCACACTCTAGAGGTAGCTGCTGAAAATTCAATTTTGAAAACTAAATTATGTAGGTATTGTGGAAATAGTAAATTAATGTAATGTACAGCATCCTATTGACTGTGTTCAGCAAGACACCTGGAAAGAAAAGCATTGTTAACACTCTTGTTTTGTGTGCCTTAGGTTCTGGGATTTGGATCGAGATGAGAACTATGTGCTCCCACTAGATGTGCGATTTGGCTTTGAAGGGGAAGAATGTATTAACTGTGTGTCTTACTGCAGTGCTAAAGGTGAGAAGTAACGTAGCAGCTGTGATCTCTGGTCCTAAACCTTGTCAAACCTCAGCCTTCTGTGCCCTGTTATAATTTCAGTGTGTTTGTCTTGTGACTGAGGATCTCAGTGGTAGTGCGTGATGTTGAAGATTCAGTTTCGATCAGAAATGTCCCTTGAAAGGTGCAGGGAAATCATTCAATACTCTACTACACTTGGAGTCATTGTGGAATTGGCTCATGGCACATGAGCTGGATTCCCTTTGGCACAAGTACCCCTGGAATACACCTAATGCACTCCAACATGTTTTGGGCATTCAGTCTACAAGCCTGCACTACAGCTAATGCAAAATAGAGCTTAGTGGCATGTACTGTATGTATGCCAGGTCCTTACAACAGATCCTTTCTACAAAACTGCTCCTGGGCTCCACCTTTTTTGCTAGCGTGGGCACAGCTGGTGTCTGCTGCAATGGTTTTCAGTGGTTGGTTGCCCAAAGTGACTACAAAACTAGCTATTTTAAAATAAACACTAGCCATAGGAAGGAATGGCTGAGGTCACTTGGTTTGTTCATCCTGGAGAAGACTGAGGGGAGCATCCATTGGGCAGCTTTGTTACAAGGGGCACATCTGACCTCTGCTTTTTGTGAGCTGTGACAGAACCCAAGGGAAAAGCCATAGCTGTGTCCAGCCAGGGGAGGGTTAGACTGGATATCCGGAAAAGTTTCTCCCTGCAGAGGGTGGTTGGGCACTGAACAGGCTCCCCAGGAAAGTGGGGATAACCCCAAGGCTGCCAGAGGTAAAGAAGTTCTTGGACAGCACTCTCAGGCACATGTTTGGATTCCTGGGACTGTCCTGTGTAGGGCCAGGAACTGGACTGGATGACCCTTGGGGTCTTTTCCAGCTTAGGATATTCAATAGTTCTGTATTCTAAGAAAAGGTTAAAATGGAGTAGTTGTCTGATGCATTTAAAAAATCATTTCATCTGGTAGCTTAGAAGATGCACCTTGCCATGTGGAACTTCTCCCATTGTTTCCAAAGTTATCCAGTATAGGACTAGGACTTGGTTTGCAGCAAGGAGAGAAATGCTGCTGCTGTAAAGTGGCTGCTCAGTAGCCAAGAACCAGAGTTTGCTGCTGCCTGTTACATTGTGGTGTGATGTGGGTTTGTTTTTCTGAAGTCGAAGATGAAATGCCTGAAATGTTTGTGAATGGCAGGTATCTTAGCAGCTGGAACTAGCAAGGGGAGAGTAGCAATGTGGAAGAAAGCAGCAGGATCTGATCAGAGTACATGGGCTTTGGAGGGCAAGGAGAAGTGGAAGTTCCAGGCATCTACAGAACTTGAAGGAAATGTCACTCAGATAAAGGTAAGAAAGAGCCTCCTTGAATGTTAGCAGAATTTCACAAACCTTAGATGTATAGACCATCTTTGTGAAACAGATGAACATGATCTCTGTCATATGGATATGTTTTCCAGCAGAGGTTGGTCCTCCTTCAGAAGTAGAAGGAAAACCCCTGAGAATCAAGTAACTTTTAAAATTGAAATGGGCAGAAATACTCCCTGTTTGTAGCTAGTCTTTCCATAATATGACTCACTGGCAAAATGTTTGGATTCAGCACCCTGAAATTATTTTCTGGAAAAAAAAAATATTATCAGGAATGTCAAATTTACATAAATTTATTTAAAAACCAAGAAAATCTGACTAAATGCATGATTTTATTTATTTTTTTTCCTATTTGTCACTTTCCCAATGTAAAGTTTCATCTCACTAGTAGCTGTAAAAATAAAAATATATACTTACGACCAAATATTCTTTGGTGAGATGTGCCATCTAGAAAGGAATGCTATATATTTTAACATATTGTCTATTGAGTCTCAGGATGTAGCATTTTTGTTTATTTGGAATATTTTCATTTGTCACAATGAAGTTAAACACTGTCATTCTATGCCTAATAGCATTTTGATATACACAGAAGTGGTGAGTGTAACAATCATAAATTTAAGTTTTAGAAGTTTTCTATTAATTAACAGGGTTTCTTTTTTGCCACCAGCATTGTGCTAAAAGGCAAAGTATGTGCTTTAGGTTCTCCAGCATCTTTGGTTGTTGAGTTTTATACCGTATTATTAAGTTTTTTCAATTTTTGTGTGTTTCTGTTATACTCCATGTCATTCTGTTGCTGCGCTTCATATGTGAGAACAATCCCCAAAGAAAATCAAATACATCTGGTGACTTTCAAGAGAAAGTAATTTTGTATTTGCTATTAGTCTGTTTTCTCGTAAGAGTGGAAAGTATTTAAAAAGCAACAGCATTTGCTTGCTCTGTGTTGGTATAGAGTGAGGGTTTGTTACACCTCCCTACTTACCCAGTTAAAACTGAAATGCTGTGAAAATGGTGAATCCAAGTGTTTTATTAACAAGCTTCAGTAACAAAAAGTCCAGGATATAGGAAATAATGTGTGCCAGAAGTATCTCATACATCTGCTAGTAGATACATGTGCTTGTGTTAGCTTTCCCATTCAAGCCTTTTTCGGATAACAGGATACTGAGCACTGTCCAGAAGCGCATCCCCTGCAGCCCTTCTGCCTCGCCCAACAGCTCCCCTTGCCGCTTGTGGCTGTAACTACACCAAAGGGAAAATCGGTCATTGGATTTTTTTAGTTTTTGTTTGTTCTGTTTTATATATATATTTTCTAGTAAAGAAATGTTATTCCTTTTCCCTTTTTTTTTTTCCTGGAAGCCCTGTATTTTTGAAGTAATAAGAATTTGGAGGGAGGGGGTCATCTTTCTATTCTAGGAAGGTTCCCGCCTTCCTTGGCAGATACATGTCTTTTAAACCAGTACACTGGGCAACAAGCATAATAATTTGAATCAGTAATATTTCTTAGTCATTCCCTATAGTTTGTATTTAGATAGTAGGACTTTGCATATGTATAAAAATATTTATTCTGTCTTTCCCCATGTTATTTCTCTTGGGACATTGCTGTGACAGTTCAAGACCAGAGATGAAATTGTGTGTTTTTTCTTTTCCCTTTATGTACAGTGGGGGTCCCGAAAAAATCTGCTGGCAGTGAACAACATCAGCACTGTGGTGATCCTCAGTGAGCAGGCTGTGTTGGCGCATTTTCATCAGCAGGTGGCTGTGGTACAGGTGTCTCCCAGCCTCTTCAATGTGATGATCTTCAGTGCAGGAACCACTCACAGCCTTCGTGTTGATATGAATGCTAATGGAGTCTTTGCAACTAAGGTTAATCTGTTTGGGTTTTATTTTCCATTTATTTTCCTAATCAGTTGCCTAGTTACGTTTATAGAGACTAAACTTCCTAAGTCTTTAAGATAAGGCTTTTTTTTAATATTCAGTGTAGTACGTTATGAAGGTATTGTTGTCACGGTAGCAGTGCTGCTGTGGTGGAGCTGGTTTTTTTTAAGATAGAACAGAGACTCAGGAATTTTCTAGAGTGCTCACCAGAACCCAAAGAACTTTTGGGCTGCTAAAAGCCTTCAAACCCAATGTCCAGAGGAACTAGTAACTGGTGGCTATTATAGGGGAGTTCTTGCTATGTTATTGCATGAATTCCTGCATGTTTCCAAAAGGAACTAAATGTATATATGTATTTGGTGTTTTGTTTGTTTGTTTTAGGATGCTGTAGTATTCTGGAATGGGAAGCAAGTGGCTGTCTTTGAGTGCTCAGGAGATACCTTTAAAAGTTCAGGTAATAAAATGTTGGTCAGAGTCAGAATGCTTATTTTATTCCAAAGTTATATATTCATTCATGGTAGTTGATGCACTGTAATCATAGAATCACCAAACAGTTTGGGTTGGAAGGGACTTTAAAGCGCATCTTATTTCAACCCCTCTGCCAAGGGCAGAGACACCTTCTTCTATACTGGAGAAAACCCTCAGGGCTTGAGAAAGCTGATGTAGCTAAATTACATTTATACAGGGCTTTGCATAGAACATCATGTGTGGCTAGAACTACATATTTTTATATTTTTTTAAGTACACCATTGATGTTGGTCAAGAAGAGCAATTTTTTCCTGCTTTTGTAGCTGTGGGTCCTCTTTGCTTTACAGATAAAACATGACAATGGCTACTGAATGCTTTGAGAAAGTGTAATCAAGGTTACATAGCTCTCGTGTAGGAACTGGGAAGGAGGCTTTTGGTTCCAGCTCTCAGGAGAAGTTGTCCCATAAATTGGCGTATATAATGCCAAGTAGAGTAAATTAGCTTTTTAAATTATTAATTCTCCCTAAATATTTCTGCCTTGAGAAATAAGTGATGTAGAATTCCATCAATTCCATCCTAAATCTTGGGATTTGTCTTTTAAGAATCCTGAGGTGTTTTCTGCTTATCTGTATTTACTGATATATTTTATAACTTTCCATGCTGAGTCATTGCTTTATTACCGCCAAGGTCCTAGCAATCTACACCACTTCTGAAGTTATTGCAGAGCCACTGTTCTGACAGAGATTCTGTTATTCCTCTTCAGTAGCAGTTCACTGAAGGGAAAACTGAATTCTGTTACCAGAACCTCACACTGCACTTTTCTTTTTTTCACTCCCCATATCAACTCTTTGCCCTTTCTCTCTCAGTTGTTTCCATGGACAGAGTGTACCAACCCTGTTTGGAATGGGAGCTCCAGTTTTTTAAATGCAGTGGCAGTATGGAAGAAGGCTAAAACACCAGGAAGTTGGAATTCAGT
The DNA here is from genome assembly GCA_013401135.1 of Cettia cetti. NCBI lineage: Eukaryota > Metazoa > Chordata > Aves > Passeriformes > Sylviidae > Cettia > Cettia cetti. The sequence goes on from VZUI01079429.1 coordinate 27,629, forward strand.
AGTGACTGACAGATCGAAAAAGGGTGCAAGATAGTGGAAATTGTTTGGTATAAGTTACATTTTTTTCTTTTTACAGAACATATTTATTGTAATGATGTATTTGTTGTGTTTGTTCCAGGCTCTTTCCTTTGTGACACTCCAGTTCTGTCTGTCCATGGAGAAAATCTGTACACAGTGGAGCCATATCGGATCCAAGTTCGCACCTTGCAGGTAAGGACTGAGAAAACCATGAAGGAATAAACAGGCCTTGTTGTTTTCTAAGATTGGTGTTAGAGCTTAAAAGTAAAGTGCATGATCATTCTAAATCTATTAGCTCTACCTTGTCATAATACAATACTCAAAAAGTATTTTGAGTTTTTCAGCAGAAAGATCTTTGACTTTTTGTGTTCTTTAAAAAGTCTGCCACTCTGAACAATACTGCGGTATAACTAGTAAGTATTTACAGACTTGAAGATGATCTAAATTGCATGCAGGTTGAAATACATATTTCAGGAAGATGATGATACTGAATATTCTTACAAGATAAAGAAAAATACTACTTGCACGTTTTGTGAAAACCTTTGCAGCCTCTGCTAGTCTGTGAGACCAAAAAGAGAAATAAATTATCAGAGTTTTGTGATACATAATTTTATTTAGGAAGTAAATATTATATTTTTGAATGAGTGTGGTTCATCACATAAATATAATGTATTTGTTTTTACAGCTATATATTTAAGGACCTTCAGGGACTTGATGTTTCTGTATGTCTTTCACATGGTAAAGGTTGTGTTACTAAAGAGGAAATTATTGCAGAAGGGCTCCTTTAAATTTAGACTTTTTTTGAGGTTATATACATACCTGAAACCCAGATTGCATGTGTGTGTGTGTTTCTCCAATTTGCTTGGAGTGATTCATCTAACACAGAAGTTCAGCAATTCCTGACTCAACTTGGTGACAAAATAAGTCCCTTCTAGTGAGTCTGTGACCACAGAAACCTGGTGTTGCACATTTCTTCCCAGGGCACAGTTAAACAGCTGCTGGTGTTCTCTGAAGCAGAGGGGAATCCGTGCTTCCTGGATGTCTGTGGGAATTTCCTGGCTGTGGGAACTGATCTGGCTCACTTGAAAATCTTTGATCTCTCACGCAGGTATTAAGGCTTTTAAAAGATTTGTTTGTAGCTAAGCATGTATTTTGTGGGGAATCTTTAGCTGGTTTTGATTTGATGAACAGCAACAGTCTCTTTGAATCTTGAGACAATACATACAGCTATGTGAAATGATGGCATATTTCCAAAGCAAGGGAGGAACCATGGAATAATTAAGCAAGTAATGGATTGATGATGGGGATAATTATTATTATTATTATTATAAAAGGACGATACTATGAGGGATATTTGAGTGCATTTAGAAGTGTGTGGAGAATTCATTGAAGATCAAGCTAAGGGTGTCGCATGTTTCTTTTTGATAACTTGAACAAGACTTGAATCTCAAAAGAGCTGAAATAAAACCAGGTCTTGTATCTTTTCATAAGTCAGCAAACTTGTTTCAATGAATCTATGGAGTAAGTGAACCTAGAACTTTGGAGACTCTGTTCTTCCTCCTGTTTAGGTTAAGACGTTTACCTGACTTCGTTCAAATGTTGCTGTACTCTTATACTGAGGAACATGAAAAAGATACTGACATGACTTTAATTTTGAAAATTCAGCTGCTGCTGACAAATGTAATTTTGAAAAGCTGAAAAACCCGAAGTGTGAAACAGATTCTGTTCTTTGCATGCTGTCACCAGAGGAATGCTAAAGTCTAGTTAGTTGCTGTCTGGAAATCACTTGGGTTGGGATCAGGATTCCACCTGGGACAGTGTGAAGGTTCTTAGATTTGGGAAGGTTGTAACTAGCACAAATATTGGATTATGATGTTTGATAGTGAGGAAAAATAGCTTCACTCATGCATACTATGGTAAATTTTTGTATTTGGTACTGAAAATACCCCTTCTCAAATTACGACACTTTAATTTCAGGGCACCACAGTTGGCGTAGAACAAATGTAATTTTTATAGAATCAAAGATTTGTGTTTTCATGAGATTGGTTATATTATGGTTTGAAATTGCTGTCACTTCAAATTACTGTTACTTCTTTTTGCTGCATTGTTTTGTTTCATGAGATTTGTCTTTGTTGCTGACTGATCACAGGGTTTGTATCTCTATCAGCAATAAGATTCTTTTGAGGTAATAAAATATATAAATATGCCCCGCTAATGACATTTCTTTACTCCTGCTCCACAGTGTGCTTTCCATATACAGAACTTTAATGTGATGGGTTCTGTTCAACATTCATGGTACTGTTCAACTTACTTCTGTAGGAAAAGCAGTCCTCTGAATTCAGAATGCTAGTCAGATGTTCTTGCTGTATAGCCATGTTTTGGGAACTTGTAGAAGCACTGACATTTATTCTTGCTGATTCATTGAGGAAAGAGTGTCTGTAACTTATTCCTGAAAGAAAGGCAGTAGCAGCAATCCTCTGGAGAGGAAGCAGGAATCTGGGGCAGTGGTGTCATACAGTCAAAATAGTTTGCTTTTAAAAGTCTCACCCATAATTTGCTAAATGTTTTGGCTGATGCATATTGCCAGTTGCTTGCCACCATATAATTTAAGTTTATTCCTTTCCACAGAGAGGCAAAAGTGCACTGCAACAGCAAGAGTTTATCCAACCTGCTGCCTGGCTGTGGAGACATTGTGTCTGTGAAGTGCAATGCTAATGGCAGCAAAGTCAGCATTCTTGTCAACAGGGTGAGGCACAGCTCTTCACTCACCATCTGGGACTTGTCCATTGGTTCATAGAGTGGTGTGGGTCAAGATTACTGAGGACACAAGAATCACTTCTCAGAAATAAACCTACCTGGTCCAGGCAGTGTATTGACTCGTAATGAAGTGTCATGCCCTAGCATTAATTAAGGTCTCTTAAGGCTTTGTATTGGGTTGGGAACAATCTAGAAAAGGAACATTTTAGTTACAAAAGCTGCTTTGTAGCATTTCAAAGAAATCCAAGGCTGACTTGCTGGAATAGAAAAACAGCCAGGAATTTTCTTCTGTTTCCTAGTGAGAATGACCTTATATGATGACCAGTGAAGAAAGCTGAGAATATGAAACAGATGGGATAAATAGAACCTATTCTTCTTTTTGACTGCATGTTCCATCAACCTTTGTTTTCCTTTCTTGTAGGCAGATGGGAACATCGATTCCAAGATCTGTTTCTATGATGTTGAAATGGACCAAGTTACGCTCTTTGATTTCAAGGCTGAATGGGGAGATGGTACAGAGAACCTTTCTGCTGGACAAGGCATTGGCAAGTAAGGAGCTTTTACTTCAAGAAGCATTAATGGTGATTTTAAGATGGAAATCTGCTCTGTGGAGACAAGCACACCGTGATTCTGACATTGCTCTGTCTTGGGAAAAAGCTTGTAAGAATTTAATTATTTATTTCTAAAGAACTAATTAACACTGGTGAATTGTATGTCCATCAAGCTCCATCCCTGTCTATTCCAATAATGGGAGTGTCAAATGAAAGTCCCAGTGTTGTGGTTTGACATTGGTCAAACTCTAGGCACCCACAAGAGTTGTTTGCTTACCCTCTTCTTTGCAGTTGGGCAGAGAGGAGGGAAGAAAAAACTGGAATTAACAAAGGATTCATGAGTTGAGATAAGGACTGGTAGAAAAACACTCTACAGGCAAAACAGATTTAAATTTAAATGTGTAAAGTATATTTATTATTAACAGAGTCAGAGGAGGATAATGAGAAGTAAAATAAGCCCTTAAAACACTTCTTTTCCCATCAGTCCTTCCTTCCTTCCCACCAAGAGTGTAGGGAAATAGTGCATGGGAATTTTTGGTCAATTTGTCACTCAAGATCTCTTCTGTTTGCCCAGGGAAAGGAGTCTTTCCTCTTCTGTGCCATGGGGTCCCTCCCACAGGCAAACAATCTTCCCAAAACTGTTGTGATATGGGTCACTCGTCCACGGGGTGCAGTCCGTGAAGGATAGGCTGCTCTAGTTTGGAAGCAAGGGCTCTGTTTCTATTCAGGTCCTCTACTAGACCACGGCTTTCTCTAGTATCCACCCACTGTGGTGGGAGCACTTTTCTCATGGGCTGTGAGTGGATTTCTGGATCCCCTGTGGACTTCGTGAATTACAAGGGGATAGTTTGTCTTACCATAGTCCTAACCATGGCCTGCAGAGGAAGGGCAGGTCTGGTGCTTTGGAGCACTTCCTTTTTTCTTTTCCACTGGCCTTGGTGTTGCCATGCTGTTCTCTGTCACCCCTAACATGTCCTCACTTTATTGTAATTTCTGACTAGAAAAAAGCTGCTGCTTGTAGATATCTTTGTCAACGAGTTTCACTAATTCAAAGATTCTTGAAAGATCCTGCAGCACTGAGTAGCTTATTGTATCGGTTTGAAAGCAAAACCAGTGAGAGACTCCAAGTCAGAAGTACAATTTAATAAGAGAAAGAAGAAAAGAAGTAAAATAAAGTAAAATAAAATAAATTCAATAGTAGAAAATACTGACAGAGTCAGAATACAACCTGACACCCTGTTAGGGTGGTAGTAGCAGT
>VZUI01079442.1:0-31214 GCA_013401135.1 Cettia cetti
AGAAAAAGAAAAAGAAAAAGAAAAAGAAAAAGAAAAAGAAAAAGAAAAAGAAAAAGAAAAAGAAAAAGAAAAAGAAAGTAGGCAGCTTGTAAATTGAAAACTGTTGAAAACTGCAGCTTTGCAATGTTACAAGGAATAATTTTTCTGAACACTTGGATGTGGGAATGGTCAGAGGGTGAATTATTCTAGCCTGGTGGTTAGCAGTTTCTTTAATAATAATTTAATTATTTTCTACAAATAGGAGAAGCTGAAAATTTCTTACCTCTGAATATCCTGTAGTGCAGGAATTAGGAAAATATCTGGGAAGGTGAGAGGCTTGAACTGGGCAGGGAAAAATATTGAAAGCTTAGCACATGTGTGGGGGAAGTTCCCTCCTACTCTGTACTGGATATATAAAAGCAACACCTCTCCACACATCTCCCTCCTCAATGTTTTGTGCTGTTTAGACTCTGGTAAATGTTTTCTTGTGGCTGAACAGTTGGGGTGGCTGTACATGTGCTCATGTTGGGGTGGTGTGAGGCTGTGAGGGTGGAAGCCTAGAGGTGCAGCTCCACTGGCACTGCCCTCATGGTGCTGGAAGTCTGTGTTTGGGCTCAGGATCAAAAGGTGCTTTGAGATTAAACCTTTTGCGACCCATTCAAGGCCTCAGGAGGTTCTTGGTAAAGAAAGGGTGTGAGCTCAAGTTTACCAAATATAACACCAGTACCTTTGCCACAGGGCTGTGATGTCTCTGTTAACACAAGGGTGGCAGTGACCAGATTAAAGGTGAGCAAGAGATTTTTTTTTTTTCCCCAGAGAATTTTAAAAGAGAACTAGCACATGGCAGAGTTACCACCAAGGAAGTTGTGCCAAGGGAGGAGAGGGGGAGGGCAAAGCCCTGTGTTGATGTGGAAAGTAGAGGTGTGGTGCAGAAAGAAATGCAAGGTGACATCTGCAAACCAGAGGAGGGGTTACAAAGAGGGTCTCTGCTGCTCCATGATGGGCTTCCCACTGGATTTCCAAACACAGCTCACAGCACCCTAATGAGAGGCATCTAAGGATGGGCTCTAGTAGAAATGACATTCAGTTTCAAGAAAGGGATCAGCTTAAAAGAATAAACAGCTTCTTACTCCTCCAAAGTGCTGTAATTGAAATCAAGACAATCAACTACATCCTGAGGGCTTTGTCATATCCTTCAGATATCCTGAGGATCCATAATTGGATTTTTACCATAAACAAGCATGGAGAAATATGTTTCTTATTTCGGTTGTTCATGTGCTTTTTTCCTTCCCTCTTAGTCAAGAGAATTTCTGTGGACACAAATGGGAGCATGAAGGGAGTTTGTAATGTGGGGAAAGGCAAACTTCCCAAAGTCCACAGAACTCAACTATTAACCTTTTTTGGGTATTTAGAAAACAAAATGTTTACCCTCACAAACTTGTTTGGCCTGTAATTTAAACTCATTTTCTCTCCCATGCCATTTAAACAGATTACATTTCAAAACCAAACAGATTTTCTAGGGAGCCTGCTTATGTATTAAAGAAGGCTGGCAAAGGCAAAGCAGCCACAGATCAGTCCTATGGAAAGGATTTCTGTGTGCCCTGCCCTCACACTTTCTAATCTTTCTTTTGTTGGAAAGTGTTTTAGATTTTTTTTATATTACATTAAATATTAAATTATGTATTACATAAATTCAATTATACACATTAAATAATTATAAATTAGTATTTGCTATATTTGTTGCTTGTGTTTATTTGTATTTTTGTTTGTATGTATTGTAGCCAATGAAGCTTCTGGTTTTTTCTCTCCCTTTCAATTTATTGTGTCTCTGTTGACTTCTCCTAGCAGTGCATGTCTTAGTGAGAGGTTATGCTCTGTTTAGAAAACTTGAATCCAATAACATGGAGAATAACTTTCAAACCTAATTTACTGACATTGTCAAAGAATTTGGAAAATTTGGAAAATTTCAAACTTTAAGGTGAAACCAACTGAGAAAGCAAATATTTAAATATGCTAAATCTTGGACGACTGTGGATTATTCTTCAAACTCCCCTTTCTTGTTGGTCTCACTTTGATGATTAAAACTGATTCAGTTTTGCAGGCAGGGTACTGTGAATGGGAGTGACATTGCTGTTTGTATTCCAGTGACAACCAAACAACTGGTAATGATAAGGGGATTTTCTATTACAAGTCGAGAGGTGCTGGAGGGAAGAGCCAAAGCTGAGTTTTCAGATTTAGTTTTCCATGTTCTGACAGCTGTGTATTTGATTTTTCAATGTTATGATTTACTGCTAGCCCAGAAAGACTATAATGACAGTTTAGAAGCACAGTGATAAAATTGGTTTGTGCAGTGGTCTCTGAAAGTAAATAGCGTGAAAACAATTTGGCCACAGTATTTTAATTGAATTTAACTGAATACTTTATTTTTTAAAGAACAAGATCATTTGTGAATCTTCTGATTTTTTAACACACATGCTGTATTTTTATGCTTGTTGTGTCTTCTAAGGAGTTACATTTTATTCCTTTATCTACTCAGAAAATTTTTGAACATATCTCTCTCAAAAAACGCAGGGCGGGTGGTTCTGAATGCAATACTGAAGAACAAATCCCATGGAAATCTGTGGATATATTCTCACCTCATGGGCATGAAAAGTAGGTCTGGATTCCCAGTGGGTCTGAGTCAAAAGCTCACAAAATCATTCTGAGCTTTCCCTGTGACTCCAGTTATCTTTGGCTCATGTTCAGTGAATGGGGAGTCAGTTGACTTGTAGTTCTGACCCCAACTTATTTTTATTTATTATGAGTGGACACCAGCTGCTTCTTTGTTGTCTGAAATATACTCTGTGCCCTTGAACTTTGACATCTTCCTTCCAAGAGGATGATTTAGACTTTGTCCAGGGTTTGCCAAACCAGCAGGCTCCTCCATACTTCTGGACTTCCGACAGGCCGTGAGGGACCAATGGAGTGATACATAAAATAAAATAAGGAAAACATAAATGAGGCCTTATGAAATGGAAGTACTGATCGACAGGGCCACAGTTTGTGTGCTACCTTTGCTGATATGTTCAATTAACAGTCCTGTCAAGGAGAACCTGGCTTTGGTCACTCAACCTTACTTCATTTATGTTGATAACCCTCGATATCCAACAGTGGGATAAACCAGATTCCTCAGCTTTGTTAGTTTTGGCCTACCGTGTCTCTTTATGAGGAAAATGGTCAAAGTAAAGTGCTTCCTCTGTGTATTTTGACAGGAAACAGTACTAATATGCTTTCCTTTTGTCGTATGCCTTGCTCTTTTCTCCCGGTGTTGTTTAAATATTTTCAGTCCAATGACATATTTATTAACCCACCACTCTCTGCATGGGGTAAGACTTTGATTGGCCCATCTGTAAAGACTCTCAGTTAAGGTGGTTTTTTCAGCGAGAGTTAATAATATTACTACTATTCACGTAAAACTCTGAGACAATCTCTTTAAAAATGGAGCACATTTATCTAAAACAGCTGGTTAAGAGAGCATGAGGGCCCAGCTAGAGTCGGCAAGGTCGGGGGTCAGGGTTAACACCAATCTCTGTGGAACTTTGAAGCTGACATTTTACAGATTATATGTGTCTCAGTGCACAGTGGGCATGGCATATAAATTGGTCTTAGAGGCCCCTATTTGTTCTCTGCATTTTTATGAGCCCACAGAGTTGTTCTTTGAAGCAGCACACACAGAAAATAAAAACTCATTTTAATGTTGTGGAACTATTTGCAGTAAATCATGTTAACATCCTGGCTTTTCTTTAGAGAGATGCAGGGTGTTTTTCCATGTTCTTGGGTGCTGTGATTGCCTCTGTTTTAATCCTGCATTTTTCCTTCTAATCTCACTTCATACATCTTGTCTTCTCTCCTGTCCCTAGTTTGGTGTTTGCACAGTTCTCCTGCTTGCCTGGCTGATTTTAAGCTTCAAGGACACCTTCATTTTGCTTCATGCAGTGACTTAGTTATTATAAGTGCTTACCCCTCCTCTATCAAAAATCCCCTGGCACTATAAATCCCTTGCTATTGTATGGCACTGCTGCCTTAGAAGAAAGCATCTGATTTCAAAGAGACCAAGTTCCATTCTGGAACTAATTATATAATTTATTTTATGATTTTTTTTAATTGCTAGGTGTTTTAACTGGAAAATGCTGAATTCTGTAGAGCCACAAGGAACAGACACTGTTAACAGAATCTGCTGGAGGTATTTTAGCCACCTAATTAATTTTCAATAAATGCTTCCAATAGGTAATTTGCTTCTGGCCAAATGTAAATCAACTGGAGACAAATAGGGTTAAAATTGGAAATGTGTGATGAGGACAATGTTTATGGACAAAATAACCTGGCACTCCTAGGAATAACTTGCTGACAGTAATAGAAAATTGGACCACACAGATGTTAACAAAATCTGAATACTGTGTCTCACATGGCCCTGGCAGAGTTTCTCCAGCTGGACACACAACTGGCTCCTGTTAGAGGGTCTCACCACACAAGGCCTGTTTATCCTAATCTTCCTTTGGAATGGATTGGGCACGATATGCTCCAGTCCTCTTGTACCTGGCATCCTTCCTAAGGTGCCTTTTCCCTATTCTCTTTTGCAAAAATTAACTTTATTGTCATCTTGAACCTTCACAAAACTTCAGAGACACTTCAGAAAGTACAAATATCCTCTGCACAGTTCCAAGCTTCCATATTCTCAAGGCATAGGGGTCATACTTTCTGAGGTACATAACAGGTGAAACATAGACGACTGATGAATAAAGTTTTCTAACTTTTAAATTAATAATGGTACTAATCTATACCATCTTCTGAGATAAATTTAAATTAAAGATTAAAAAAAACATAAACATTTCAAGCATATTTGCTTTTATTTAAGCTTCCTCAATCCTTTCACATATTTTTCACTGCTTCTAATTCCATGATAAATCGCATTGTCTTCTCCAGAAAATGAGGTCAGTATCTGTCCCTTCCCAAAGGGGCTGGTAAGAGATTAATTTTGTACTTCCCAGTATTTCCATGTCAGGTGGCCCTTGGATAGGGTTGTCTCATGGCCAAGGTCTCCCATGAAACATGACACTGCCCAAGGTCCCTTCCTGCACTTAAATCCAAACTGAAAAAAGTCTGACCTGGGCAGAAACAGACTCTTTATCCATGACAACCTTCATATGAAAAGAGAAGTCTTAAGGTTTGATGCCTTTTTATTAACGGATATTAAGTTACTCACCTTTATAATTTTAGAATAAATTAGACAATTTGGTTCAGAGACAATGACAGGATTGGTGTTACTTGCTCCTGGTGTGCTTGTGGGTACTGGGAGAGACTTCAGAGCAGATTCCAGCTGCTGTGTGAACAGGGAAATCTCCCAAAACTGGTGCTCATGGGCAGCCCAGCAGCAGCCCTGAGATGTGCTGGAGCTGCAGTGACATTGTCATCCTAAAAACAGGCCACAGATAGCTGCTCTGTGGCACAAGGTGTGACAAACATAGGCTGCTGCCAAAGAAACATCTGGACACCTTTGGAGGTGTTTGATTGCTCTTCTTGCTTAAATCTTCAGCATTTTCTGAAAGCAATTCCCAATGTGGGCTCGCAGCTTTTATAAACTTCTCTAAATATAAAGGTGACAAAGCAAATGATGACAATTTTCATACCATTTTCATGGTCTCTGTTACTGAAAAGGCACTCACATGGCCTCAGCATTTTAGTGGATTTAGGTCTGGTCATACCCTATAGGTAGGATCTCTGTCAACTTCAGGAGAACAGCTTGGCAGCAAGTCTGTTGGTTGATCTAGCAAATCTTTTAACTCTGTAGAATCATGAGGGGGTCTGGAAATTTTTGTTCATCTTTTTGAAGTCCCACAGAGTTTATTTCTGTCACTTTTATTTTTCCGTGATGGCCAGTGTATGGAAAATGGCAACGTATCAGGCTCCATCCCCGTCTCAAGCAGCCCCAAACAAGGCTGTGTGCTGGCTCCCACACTGCTTTCCTTCTTTTTCTTGGCTGTGCTGGCAGAGGCGTTTTGCTGACACTGAGAGAGGAGTATTTATTTAGTTCTGTACCAATGGAAAGTTTCTCCATCTGCAGTGCTATTCATCAGAGATCTTAGCTTTTTTTTTTTTTTTTTTTTTTTTTTTTCCCTTTTCAAATGGCTCAATGCTGGCAATGTCTTCAGTCAAAGAGATTTGCTCAGTGTCCCTCCTGCTGAGCAGGCAGACAAGTGGGTTTCATGACTGGACAACAGGATGGGCATGTCCATCCTGCTCCTGCTTCTCTCCAGTCTGGAGAGCTTTGCTGGTTGGGAAGAATGCTGTCACAGGAGATTAACCACGGCAAGGCTTTGTGTTTTGGCTGTGGCCACACCTCTGTTTCAACACTGTGAAACTAAGTAGTAATGACAATGTCTGTCAAAATGTCCAGCTGATACTGTTCCTTCCTCCTTGTAAGACACGCTGTTGCTCCATCAAAACCCATCCTAAAGAGCCTCTATGCTTTGGTTTCACCTATTTGTGAGCCTACGTGGTGGGGTGAAATATCTAATACACAAATCCTTGTATATTGACAAATTGTTCTCATTGAAAGCAGAATTCAGCTAGAGACCTTACTATATGGCTTGAAAATTCTTAAGGAAATACTTTATGATCAACAAAACCAAACCAGCTGTTCCCATTTTGCCAGGGTAATGCAAACCCAGCTGGAAAGTGAGATGGACTGACCCCTGCCCTGAGGAGGTGGCAGCCCACAGCAGAGCAGGGTGGTGGCAACAGTGCTGGGAAAACCTTTGCAAGAAATCCTGAATTGTAAAAAAAAAAAAAAAAAAAAAAAAAAAAAAAAAAAAAAACACTGTTCCTTGATTTTGTAATTCCACTTTTTCCACATCTAGCTACTTTAAAGACTTTTGTACAGCTCCAGTTTCCAATGTACCTGTCCAAGTTGGATATTTCCTGCACTCAGGTGTGTTCAAATCAGCGTGAGTTTCCCTCTTTTTTGATGAGATAGCAAGAAAGGCAAGTAAGAGCTGAAGTCAACAGAACTGTTCAGCTTGATGCAGAATCCCATTACAAGCAGATATTTTAGATGTGTTCCCCAGAGCAGTATTCTAAAGTAGTTAAAAAATGGATAAAGGAAATAACTGGGTAAAAATATGTTGTAAAGATGAGGACAAATTCTCAGCTGGCCTAAATTTCTGTAGCTCTGCTGAAACCAGTGGAGCCTTTTCATACTTTGCTATACTGGTGTTTCAGCACATAAAGCTGTCATTTCATGTCCATAATTAATTATGAGCTATTTTTTTGAAATTCATAGACAAATAATTCTGTACTTAGCATTGTGACTAAACCTGCCTTTAGGGTTGCAAGAAGAGGGACCAGTTAATCTAAAGACCAATAAACGAGCAATTCACATGAGGAAAGAAAATCTGATTCTGCATGGCACTTTAGGAATTTTAAGAATATTTTTCTTCTCTATCATGAAGCAGATTGATTAATTAACCCTGAATCACATTTAACAATCAAGCAATCAATTATGTGTTCCAGGAATTCTGATTTTATGAACCATCTCCCTGTAATAGCAAATTACCTTTACTAACTGTGTTTAAAATGTAATTATCATAAATTCTTTTGACTGCTGCGAGAACTGATGGTCATAACATCAGAGAGATTGATCAGTTTTGGATAATAATTTTGAATTTTGGAGGAGGACAGTTCTTCTACTCCTAGATTTCTTTTAAGATAAATGACAGTAAGTTTGCCTTAAGCCTGATTCTTCCCAGTAGTACAAGCTAGTTAATGAGGGACTTAGAAGTTGCTGGAAATACTTTATTTTTGAGTTTATGGACATTTGATACAGTGCTGAATCCATATATTGCCTTTAACTCTAAAAAGCATAACAAAACTCTACATTTTCTGCATGAATCTCGATGTATTTAATTAGCAGTAAAGCACGAGGCTGGGAGCCAGGAGGTCTGGGCTGTAACTGCTGTGGGGATCCTTTGCAAGCCTTGCCTTTGCCTGTCACCTGGGAATAAAAGTCTCTCCAGGGAGCGTTTGCCACAGTGGAACTTAATTTACTGATGTTTTTAAAGCATTTTAAAGGACTGGAATGGGAGGCACAGGAGAAATGAGAATTGTGAGGATCTATTGTGCATCTCAGGGCCCTGGCAGCTGTTAATGATGGACGCATGGCAGAAAGTTTAGAGAATAGCTTAGACAGCCACGTATTTGGGTACTTACCAAACACAAAGCCTGTTCCTGCTGAAATCAATGGAAGTCCTGTGCTAAACCTCATGAAAGCAAGACCAGTCCTTGTTCTCTGGGTCTGTGTCAAAAAAAAAAAAAAAAAAGGTGCAGAGAAATGTTGTCATAAAATTTTCCCACCAGGACTGCCTTCATCACATTGAACTAGAAAGTGCAAAGGAAGAGGGAAGCAAGATATGTATCTCTTTAAATGAAATGGAATTTTATTTTTAATCTTGAGACAGGCTTTTCTTGATTGCTGTGCACAAATTTGTTTTACTTTGCTATTGCCAAATTTCTTGAGCTACTGCCAGCCGTAATTCATCCGAGCTCCCATGTCATGATTAAACACGTTGAGTGACTGAATGAAGATGGGAAATGCCAGTGTATGTAAATCACAACAGACTGCCAGTTGTTATCCATTTGCTTCCTCCTGCTCCTCCTCATTGTCTCCCAACACCCATGATCAGTGCTGTTTCCTGATTGCTTCACTCACATGTGTCCTGCCTTTCTTACAGCTTAGTTTACAAAAGCTTCTCTCTTGTTCTGCCAAGTAATCCTTGTTTCTGGGGAAAGCCCATCTGAAACACTCAGGTGAGTCAAATCCAGTTGCTTTGATGCCTTGGGAGGTCTCTGAAACAGAGACTGGACAGAGATAGAAAATAAAGTAGATGTTTATTGAAAGACTTTTAGGATACACCTTGGGCAGGACCAGGGCTGCACCCAAGGTGGACCCAAAATGGTCACAAAATGGACTACAGGTCACAAGGTCTCACACTTTTATAAGGTTTGGTCCATTTGCACATTGGGGTTTAATTGTCCAATTACAGCTTCAGGTTGTGAAGTCCATCCTTCTTGTTCCTCCCTCCAGTCCATCATTGTTTGTGCTTTTGGGCCTGAAAGTTGTCCTTGGTCTTCACAGGAAAAGGATTTGTTTTTTTCTGCCTGCCCCGTGAAGAGAGCTGACCATCACTTAATATGAGGCTCAGAACTACACACTTAGGCAGCACAGAATCTGAAAAACACCAAAGCTAAAACTTAAGGCATTAGCTTCCATTAGCATTGCAGGGATATGTCCAGATTAGTAAGAAAAAACACCTGGAAAAACCCATTCAGCTTGACATTTCAGCCACGAGTGAAACGAAACTAATCCACATCTCTGTTCTCATGGCTCTACCCCAGCAGCAGCTCCTACCCCGGGCCAAAGAGACTTTAAGCTCACAGCCAGTGGAAGAAAGTGTACAGAAAACAGGTGCTACATTTCAGCCCAGGCTGATGAAGATGAAGAATTGTGCTCTGGGCTGCTTGCAGCTTCCTCTGGCAGAAGGTCACAAAAACAATAAGCAAAACCATGAAAAAATGGTAAATCACCCAAGGAAAACTACATTTATTTTGTTTTGTCCTGAAGTGTTTTGTTATAATCATAAACTATAAGGTGTTAAAGGGGTTAACAGGCTCTCAACTCATTGTCAACTAATTATCTTTAAGGTGTTGTCATCACATATTAATCGCTGGGTGAATGCCAGTCCCACCACGGGGAGGTGCCCAACCCCAGGGTGACCTTCTCTCACCTAACAGATGCTTACTTCATTAACTTCAACCATCACTTGCACGGAAAAAAGCTTTTAGGGGCTTTCATCTTTTTAAAAGGGCAGGGAAAAAACCCTAATAAACTGGTAGCCTGGTTAGCAGTAGGGGACAGCCTTTGCTTCAGGCACCATGGGTGGCTAAGATGTATGAGAAACAGATGTAAGGCCTTTGGTGACAGGTCTGCACTTTCTATTTATTGACAAATGAAACAGGCAATAGAAGGCAATTAAAAGCCAATGATTGCACACAAACAGTGCAAACCACAACAGCAGAGAGGAAAGAAAAGCAACAGCACAGTGCAGCTCAACTTGTTCAGGGCCAAGCAAAAATGTGATGTCTTTGCAAAGAAAATGTTTTGAGTTTAACGCTGAAGAAGTTTGATAGTTGTTCTTGCTTTTGTAGTCTGTTTTTCCCTAAGGGCTGCTCAGTTACAAGGTACTCCCCAGCTGAGTGACTCTGGTTTTCTTTCTGGGGTTCAAAGATGAGCTTTAGCATTGGTTTTAATTGATGGAATGGATAAGAAAGATAATCAAATGTGAATAGACAGCAAAGGGACAGTCCTTCATTGAATGTGACGGTGTTTTGATACCAAACTTCAAGTTTAACAACCTCTTTATATCTTAATTTTTTCTTAACAGGCAGAAGAGACCTGGAGATAAAAAGATAAATCCAAATCCCAAATGTAAACAATCCCAAGTGTAAACAATCCCAAACGCAAACAATCCCAAACGTATACAATCCCAAATGTAATCAATCCCGAACATAAACAATCCCAAATGTAAACAAACCCAAATGTATACAATCCAAAATGTAAACATTCCCAAATGTAATCAATCCAAACATAAACAATCCCAAGTGTAAACATTCCCAAACATAAACAATCCCAAACGGAAAGAATCCCAAATGGAAAGAATCCCAAACATAAACATTCCCAAACGTAAACATTCCCAAATGTAAACAATCCCAAACGTATACAATCCAAAACGTAAACAATCCCAAGTGTAAACAATCCCAAATGTATACAATGCCAAACGTAAACATTCCCAAATGTAAACAATCCCAAACGCAAACATTCCCAAACATAAACAATCCCAAAGGTGAACAATCCCAAACGTATACAATCCCAAACGTAAACAATCCCAAATGTAAACATTCCCAAATGTAAACAATCCCAAACATCAACAACCCAAAATGTAAACATTCCCAAATGTAAACAAACCCTAACGTGAACAATCCCAAATGTAAACATACCCAAACATATACAATCCCAAGTGTAAACAATCCCAAACATATACAATCCCAAATGTAAAGAATCCCAAATATAAACATTCCCTATCATAAACATTCCCAAACGTAAACGTTCCCAAACACATTCGCAAATGTATACAATCCCAAACTTATACAATCAAAAATGTAAACAATCCCAAACGTGAACATTCCCAAATGTAATCAATCCCAAACATAAACGATCCCAAATGTAAACAATCTAAAATATAATCATTATCAAACAAAAACATTCCCAAACATAAAAAATCCCAAATGTAAAGAATAACAAATATAAACATTCCCTATCGTAAATAATTGCAAATGTAAACAATCTCAAACATAAACAATCCCAAATATGAAAAATCCCAAATGTATACAATGCCAAATGTAAACATTCCCAAACGTAATCAATCCCAAACATGAAAAAACCCAAATGTAAATTATCCCAAATATAAAGAAACCCAAATGTAAACAATTCCAAATACAAAAAATAGCAAATATAAACAATCCCTAACGTAAAGAATCCCAAATGTAAACATTCCCAAATGCAAACAATCCCAAATATAAACAATCCCTAACGTTAACAATACCAAATGTAAACATTCCCAAACATAAAGAATCCCTAAAGTAAACAATCCCAAACGTAAACAATCCCAAACGTAAACAATCCCAAATACAAACATTCCCAAACGTAAACAATGCCAAACGCAAACAAACATTCCCTAACGGAAACAATCCCAAACGTATAAAACATTCCAAAATGTAATCAATCCCAAACCTGAACAAACCCAAAGACAAACATTCCCAAACGTATAGAATCCCAAACGTATACAATCCCAAATGTATACAATCCCAAATGTAAAGAATACCAAACATAAACATTCCCTATCGTAAACAATCCCAAATATGAAAAATCCCAAATATGAAAAATGCCAAATGTAAACATTCCCAAATGTAATCAATCCCAAACATGAACAATCCCAAACGTAAACATTCCCAAACATGAACAATCCCAAACGTAAACATTCCCAAACATGAACAATCCCAAACGTAAACAATACCAAACAGAAAAAATCCCAAATAGAAGCAATCCCAAATGTAATTATTCTCAAACGTAAACAATCCCATGCATAAACAATCCTAAATGTAAACAATCCCGAACGTAAACAATTCCAAACATAAACAATCCCAAACGTAAACAATTCCAAATATAAACAATCCCAAACTTAAAGAATCCCAAATATAAAAAATCCCAAACGTAAACAATCCAAAATTTAAACAATCCCAAACGTAAACAATCCTAAATATAAACAATCCCAAATATAAACAATCCGAAAAGTAAACAATCCCAAACGTGTACAATCCCAAATGTAAACAATCTTTAACGCAAACATTCCCAAACTTAAACAATCACAAACGTAAACATTTCCAAATGTAAACATTTCCAAATATAAACAATCCCAAACGTAAACATTCCCAAACGTAAACATTCCCAAACGTATAAAATCCCAAACGTAAACATTCCTAAACGCAAAAAAATCCCAAACGCAAAAAAATCCCAAACTTAAACAATCCCAAATGTATACAATCCCAAATGTATACAATCCCAAACAGAAACAGTCCCAAATGTAAACGTTCCCAAATGTAAACAATCTCAAACGTAAACAATCCAAAATGTAAACAATCCCAAACGTAAACAGTCCCAAACATATCATTACTAATCTTCTGACCTCAGGAAATCAGCTTGCAGGACAGTTTATCTCTGAAGGAACTCGAGGCGTGTGTGTTCTGCTGACCTCCCTGATCCCAGAGCATGCAGATAGGTAATGCAGGCAAGGAAGAGGGGATCTTCTTTGTAGGCACTTTACCAACCAGACCTGGGATAACACCTACTTTTCACTTAATATGATGAAGGTGCAAATCCATAGGCCCAATTTAAGTGAATCTTTATCCTGCAAACTATAATTTTGTACCAGAGGCAAGGAGAAAACCAGCTCACCCTCCCAGGATGATGTTACGGCCGAGCAGAATCTCATTAAAAATCAATTCCTCATGTCCATAAAACAAGTTTATTTTATCTTGTAGGAGCCTGCTGTTAGCACTCACACAGTCCTATTGTGTGGAATTCCTGCTCCTAGTTGTATGCCAAACTGCACAGTGTACCATTAACAAGTTTCAATTTTTTGCTAAGCTTTTCAATATTTTTGGTGTCATTAACCGCAGGTTATTTTGCCAGCATGGGGTGTCTTATAACATATGTTATTAATAGTGATGACATGTTTAGGTTCTGAAGGTTTAAACAAGACCTCCAGTATTTACATTTATAAAAGAGGGAAATGATGAGAGCAGGGCTGCCATTGGCCACTGAAGGCTCCAGCTGTGCAGGTATTCATCCTAACCCTCACAGGTCAAGGCTTGCTGGCCAACTGTTACAAAAACATAATGCAAAACACATTTTATAAGCACCACAAGACAAGCCAATACATGTTAATTATCTATTAATCTGCCCTTTTTGCAGAGGGTGACAGGAGGCACGTGTTTGGCATTGTGCTTTGCAGTACCCCACCCATCCAAGGCCTGTAGGCACGATGGCACCTGGGTGATGTTGGTGCCATGGGCTCAGGTGTCCTAATCACTTACACTGGCTTAACACCACAGATAATCACAGAACAACCAGAGCTGGAAGGGATTCACAAGGGTCATTAACTCCAGTTCCTGGCCCTGAACAGGACAGTCCCAAAAATCACACAGTGTGCCTCAGAGCATTGTCCAAAAACCGGGTGGACTGTGGCAGAGCTCAAGAGGCTCAGCAGCACTTCTTCACTGACACCATGCCACAAAAGCAAGGTAAAATACACTCACATCTCAAAAAGAGAGGTCTGAGTTAATGTGTTTTATGCCTTTACTAAAACAGGTTGAGAATAAGCATGTGCTCAGTAAATAGTTTTGCTGACCTGTGGTGATTTAAACATCTGTCACTTGATTGTGTCTCTGAGCCTTTCATCAACAGGGCTTTTACATCTCTCTCTGTGTTCTGGTTGAAAAATGTTTTTTGGGATTTTTAGGTGCTATTGTAATTAATGAATAAAGGTTTCACAATAATTTAGAAATTTCACTTTTGCAAGCTGTGAAGAAAAAATGTTCAAAGTATTGCTAATCTTGTATGTGTGTGTTTGGGAAGAGAGAAGGAGGGAGTTGCAGTTCCTAGTAATAGACATAATTAGGATGATTAGTCAGGGCTGACTACATTGTAAATTATAGGGAGAAAAAAATGGTGCTTGAGTGATGCTTTGTGGTGCTAGGAAATGATTCAGGTCTAGGAAGGATAAACACAGAGTCTTAAATGAATTATCTTATACTGTATTTAGTTTGAGACAGAAGGAGTCCAATTTTCATTTTTTAAAATTTTTGGTGTACCTAAGATTGAAGGCCTAGGATTTTCAAAAGGACACATCCAGCTCTATTTAGACAACCAACTAATTGAATTTGTTTACTTGATTAAATTTCCCTTAGAAATTCCAGTGGCACTGGTTTAAGTTTTTGGTTTACAAAAAAGTACAGGCATGGAAAAATGCTCCTTAAAGTGGAATTTCCTGTGAACACAGAGTTGCTGTGTTTGTAACAGGTAAGTTTAGGCAGCAAGAAACTGATGGTCACAAATGTTCCTGTGGGCCTACCTGCTGAATAGAACCAGGCATGGGACCTCTTGGGAGAAGGCATCCACTTGTCATTCTTTACATAATTACTGTGCTTTTTGTAACTGTGATGTTATTTGCTGTAATCTCAAATGCTTCAATTAAAATACAGGTAATTAAAAATACGACATGACCTCATGCTGCTATCTCTGGAATGAGTGGTCAAAGAGCACAGACAAGAACTTGGTGACACATCAATTTTTTTGAAGTCACCAGGTAGCCCAAGATCTCTGTTCCTCAAACCTGTCTGGGCATAGGAGATGTCATGATTAGTCAATTTATTTTATTTTCCCATTATTTTGAATCGAAATTTCACAATAAATAAAGTATGGGATAAAACAGAGCTGAAATTATCCTTATGGTTTTCTATAAGGAAACAAACAAAACTACCTAATACCTCACATATTCTCACACCTATATTTTGGCTTCTATTCACCCAATAAAAGTTGTATGAAATTTTTTGAGAATTTCAACCAAATCAGACAAACAGAAAGAAGATTTAAAGTAAGGATTCACAGGACATTCCTACAGGTTTTTTGGAAAGAGATGTCTATGTAAAATGAAAACCCCTTTCAGTGCTTCAAGGGAGCTTATAAAACAGAGTGAGTGCAACTTTGTACACAAGCAGATAGAGGTAGGACAAAAGAGGATGGTTTTAAACTAAAAGAGGAGAGGTTTAGATTGAAAGAAATTCTTCTCTGTGAGGGTGGTGGGGCCCTGGCACAGGTTGCCCAGAGAAGCTGTGGCTGCCCCATCCCTGGAAATTTTCAAGGCCAGGTTGGATGGGGCTTGGAGCAACCTGTGATAGTGGAAGGTGCCCATGGCAGGGGAACAAGGTGATCTTTAAGGTCCCAAGCCATTCTGTGATCATTCTGTGAAAGATGTAAATAAAAACCTCTCCAACAGAGAGGCAACAGCAGAGCTCCTGCTGTACTGCCAGCAATGGGAAATACCAGTGAAACAGTCACACTGAACACCCCAAGAAGAGAAGAAGCCTTTGCTGGAGTTCATGCTGTGTTAGACACAGGGTGATCCAAGTATGGCAGCCACAGGTTTCACAAGTTATGGTGTTTACAGAACTCCTTGGCTTTAGACCCCCACCCTCAAAAATTAAAATTCAATTTGAATTCAGCATCATAAAATAGCATCTATGAAATGGAGCACTTGCAGTATGGTCAGGACACTGATGAATGATTCTATTTTGTGTAAAAGGCTTGTTTTTATGAGTTCTCTCAAAGGTTACACACAGAAGAAATAATTTGTTGTGTAAGTTCTTAAAAGTCAAGAAAAATCACCCAAATTTTATTTTCTTTCTAGTTAAGGAATTTCAAAATAATATTCATTGGAATTTTTCAAGGCAAATGGGCAAGTTAGGCATGCATCTCCTGCTGGCTTTCAGTGGGGACTCAACAATTCACTGCCATATTTTTTCTTTAAAAGTCTCCTCCACCACTAAGCAGCTATTCATTTAGGCAGGACTGATTTTGTATAGAAGGAGTGCCAGAGCATTAACACAACTTGTAAATAACAGAGGGCTCTGCTGGGTGGTGAGCTAGGTCCTGTCTCACCATGCTGCAGCCCTCTCACAACAGCCAACCCTGGATGAAGGCATCCAGCACTCGGAGCTCAAATTGAGAAATGCAGCTGGTGACTTTTTGCTTGATTTTTATTTTCCCCCTCCTCTTAGAAGTCTCCAGGCCAGCTAGAATTCCACAGCAAGGCCCCCTGCAGACAGCAGGAGCAAAGTAGTTGGAGTCAGAATTTTGGAGAACCATAATGATCTGATCTTCATTGTTGATCCTCTCGGTTGATATTTATTTCTGCAGAGTTTGGGAAGTGTCACTGCATCCCTACAGCATCTCTTAAAGGTCACCTGTGGAACTTTACAAAATTTTCAAGAGCCCTCAATTTTCTCCAGTTCATCTGGTGACAAACAGATGGGATGGCACAGTGCTGTGTCCAGGAAGGCTTGGAAGGAAAGTGTGACCTGGCCTCAGGTGTGCCAGCTGCTGCTGGGGCCAGGAGGGTGTCCATGGGCACCGAGCTGCCTCTCCCACATCCTTTCATTCAATGAGCTGAGTGGGGTCTCTGCCCTGCCCTTAACCTCAGCACAGGCTCTTGCCTCTTTCCTGACATGGGATTTACAGTACAGCAGCTGAACAGCCTCTGGACCAGCATTTTCTTCCTATTTACCAAGAACTACCCTGTCCAAGGGCTCTGACCATGCAGGTTTTGGAGGAGCACACAAAGTCAGGTTTTGCAGCAGGTTATAAACTCAATGATTGCATTACAGTAATCAACACCAAAAGCCCTTGGATTCAGATGCACTTCCCTGCTTTCCTCATTTTTGGGTGCTCTTTAGGATTGAGGCAGAGTTCTTGCAGGTCTGGCTCTTCCTCATTCTCACAATGTCTTGTCTTCAGGACCTGGGAGCCTTTTCTGCTCCTCTCTTGCATGCTTTCTTTATCTCAGCTGGTCGTGAAATCAACATTCTTCAGGATAAAAGCATCTCCCGTTTCCTGTGCACGGTGTCTTTCCCAGAACCTAGTCTCTTTGGTCTCTTCATTTGCAATTCCCTGCCACTGTTTTCTGCTGTTCCCTCTCTTGTCAGGTGGCCTTGAGCAGCCTCCAAAATTATCCAAGTCCCTACCTGATGATCAGTAGCTGAGTCTTCCTCCCTCCCAGTCCCTGAAATGTTCATCATGCTTAAGAAGTGAGGTAGCAGCTTTCTCCTTATCCATGGCTGTTGCAGTGGAACAGACTTTTGGCAGCATTTAGTGACCCCTTTTTTTATTAGCCCTGTGAAAAGGCACTAAAGTTTCTCTCATCACCTCCTGTGGATTCTGGGACACTCTAAGACTAAGGGAGCCAAGAAAGAAAAAGATTCCCTACTCAGAGAAGGTTCTGTAGCCTCTCAGACATGCAGAGAGAGTCCCAGAGAGCAAGCAGAATTCACAAGCGGTGTGAGGAGAGATTGCCCAACTTGTCACTTAACATGAAATTTTACAGTCTTTCCCTAGGAACGTATATTACTTTAACAAAATAAAAATACTTTCCCCTTATCAAGCATTATTCTTTTACATTTACAGTTTGCCTGACATACAGGAGTAATATTCCATGGTTTGCTACAACTTGTAAGTTTATGACTCTTCTGTGGCAGATCAGACTAAACATAATTCATTCACAGCTACTTAGTGTTCTGGGAAATAAACCCCTGAACTTAAATAACTATAGTGTGACCTCTGTAAAATATTATTTATGGGTTAAGAACTTTTATTATGTACATATCAAGATATGCCAAAGGTTATAAAACAAACACTAGTCAGCAAACTGCACCGTTTACTGGCCAAGTCACTTGTGGCTTGCTTTCTGGTTATAGTCCTACAAATTCTGTAAATGGAGAAAAAATATGACTTGGCTGCCTTGGTAATTAGAATGAAGTTGAAGCTATTGACCACTAAGGATTCGCTAACAAATAATTCTCTGTCATAAACAGAATGCCAAAATATAACCAAGCAGTCCAATGGAAACACATGGTGTTTTCCATTAAAGAAACATTGATTGCCACAAGGGTGCAGCCACTGTCCCAATCAGCAGGGAAATGACAGCCCTTCATCCACTGCTCATTTTGTAAATCAAATCAGGGGAAAGCTCCAAGCACGTATGTAATGCCTCCAAGAAGGGAATTTCAGGTTCTGTTTTTGATATCTGCCATCCCAGGGGGCTTGGGGAGCATGTGAGGGTGTATTCATTGCTCTGCTCGTCTGTGTGTAATTTACCTTTGTCAGAGCCCATCTTGTGCACAAGGCTCCTGAAATGTTTTACAGGCAGGGCTGTACAGACACATAGATCAGAAATGTTCATATCAGTCAAAACCATATCATATAATTTTATGTGAAAAATGTCATGGTTTATTTCCCCTTCCCTTTACTCTCCCCCTCCCTTCCCCCCCCACCCCCCCCCACCCCCCCAATAATGATAATGGCAATGAAAGAAAAATAGACAAAAAAGGTTTGAATGAAACATTAACCACCGACTTTATCTGAACAAGTCTTATAACAGCCACACTTAATGTCATAGGACAGACCCTTCTATCCCTTTTTAAGACAGAGAAGTTCCCCAGGAATGTCAAAGAGATTTTAATAATTTCTGCAGTAAGGACAGATGTAAATACCTGCATGCAGTTTTTCCTGGCTCTCACATCAATTCCAGTAGTGCTCAGCTCACAAAGATCCCTTTCAATTTGCTCTTTAGACAGCAGGGAGGGTTTTAGGCATGTCAAGTAAATTAGTATGGGGAAACCAAAAATTTTTTAGCCCTCTGAAGAGAAAATTTCTCTGTTATTAACTCAGGGGGCTTTTTCTTTTCTCATCTACTACAAAACTACCAAATAAGAGAGCAGGTACCAAAATAGCCAACAGCTCTGTGCTTAGAACAACACCCAGAGATGGTGAAGACTGAAATTCCTGTTCTTTTGCAAACTTTGGATTTGCACCTTGGTGTGCCACACTCTATGAGTGTGCCCAGCATGCTGACCCTTTTCTGCTGACCAAAATCTAATGCTGGGCTGAGCCAGCTTTCCCCCTGGGAGCTGAGTGGATACCAGCACCTTTCCCTGGAAGGTTTCGATCCATTTTGTTCAACAGGTCTCTTCTGCCCTACTAGTTCATGCTTTTTCCTCAGTCTTTGCACTGGGGGACCTCAGTCTGTTACACATCCCAGCATTTCCTTCATGACTGTATCCCATTGCAGCACTGACACTGGCAGTGACTCTGGGTATTTACAGAAACACCATTTTTATTAGATTGAAGCTGCTGAAACATCCCAGTTTAGCAGAAAGGAGAAGCCAGGTCTTGCACCAATATGATCTAGAATGGGAGGAGTTTATAAACTGTATTTATAAAAAAAATAGAGTTTGCTGCTATATTGTCACTTCTGTCTGAATTTCAGGATTATATCCCTAATCTGGATGGCAAACTGACAGTTAGCAAGTGAGCCAAGCTGCTCAATAAATCCCTCTGAGCTTCCCTTAGGATATGGCAGGTGCAGACTTAGCCACCAGTCTCCAGGGATATGGGAAGGTTCTGAAACAGGCAGAGTTTGAAGTGCTGGGCGCATTTTTGTTTGAAAAATTGAAGAGATGGAATTTCCAAATATTTGGTTCCTTTTGCTAGGTCACAGTTTAGGTTAATGTTTACTCATGCTCAGGGAGTAAACATTTCCTGTGACCTGCTTTATTTTAGCTGAAGCAGGACTGGGGGAGCCTGGCTTTCAGAAGAGTTGTGCATCCATGTCTGTATCCTAGGAGGAAAAACCCAAACCGTAAGGAAACCAGGGCACACTGAGCACAGAGCATCACAGAGCCAAGCACAGGGATCCTGGCAGGGCAACTGGGTGGCCTGTGTCCTAGTCCTGGCTCTGTCCCTTCTGCAGGGTAGTCTCAGGCCACCACTCTTTCCCTCTTTGGTATGTTTTCCTTCTTCCTTTCTGTCTTCTCTTTCCTTCTTTCCTTCTTTCTTCCTTTCCTCCTTTCCTCCTTTCCTCCTTTCCTCCTTTCCTGTCTGTTTTGATGGCAAGCTCTGTGAGACAAGTTGAGTGTTTCTCCCTAGGTGCTCACCCACTTCCTTGTACAGGGCAGTCCTGTGCTTATTGCACTCCCCTAAGGCACCACTAAAAAGCAAATAACATGAGAGATCTGAACATTTTTGCTCTTATGCATTTAACAAGATTAAATACATATTTTAAATGTGAGCTCCTGTGGGTCTCCTGGCTTTTTTTTTTTCATTTACACCCCAGAGTAATTTTCATCTTTGATTGCACAGGAGGCTTTAACATTTATGTCCTTGGAAGAGGCTGGAGATGGTAGGTGAAAGCACAGCCCTGTGCTGCTCAGTGCAGTCCCAGCCTGCCCAGGGGGCTGGTCTAACTAAGCAGAAACAAATTAAAAAGCACATCATAAAATTACAGCATGCTTTTCTGAAAAGTTTTTACTTTCCTGGGCCTGCCTTTCAGGTTTCATTAGAAGCAGTGCTCAGCAGAGCTCCCTGTGGGCTGAGGGTACCCTCTAGAGGAACAGGCACTGGCAGCAGTGAAACACAGGGATGCTCTGTCCTCCCAAGGGCTTTTTTAGGGCTGATGAGAAATTAGGGAATATGAAATGCTGACTCTGGACCCTGCCCATTTGTGCTGCTCACTCTGTGCAAGGGTGACGGGGTGCAGGTGGTTTTAGGGGTCATGTTTAAAGGGAGATGTATGCTTCTTCAATCCTCCCAAAATCAGGGATTTGTGGTTCCCAGGTGTGGTGGGATGGTGCAGTGCAGAGAGGGACACAGCACTCGGTGTTTCCTCCTGCACATAGTGCTGGCAGAGAATCATTTGTGTTGGAAAAGACCTTTTAGGTCATCAAATCCAACCATTGTCCCAGCACTGCCAAGCCCACCACTAATCCACGTCCCCAAGTGCCACATCTAAAAATTTTTGCAACACTTCCAGGGACTGTTATTATTATTCCACCACTTCCCCAAACACCCTATTTAGGGCAGTTCAACCACCCTTTCAGAGAAGAAATTGTTCCTAATAACCAATCTAAACATCCTCTGGTGAGGTCATTTCATTTTGTCCTATCTCTTGTTCCTTGGGAGCAGAGCCTGACCCCCACCTGGCTGTCCCCTCCTGTCAGGGGGTTGTGCAGAGCCAGAAGGTCCTTCCTGAGCCTCCTTTTCTCCAGGATGAGCCCCTCCAGCTTCCTCAGCTTCTCCTCAAAAGACTTGTGCTCCAGACCCTTCCCCAGCTCCATTCCCTTCTCTGCACCAGCCCCTCAATGTTTTTCTTCTTGTGAGGATCCCAAAACTGACCCCAGGATTTGAGGTGTGGCCACGGTGCTCCCCTCAAGGCTTGTTCTCCAGGCTTAGGGGATCATGCAGGCTGAGCATGACATTCAGGCTGTCAGTTCTCTTCAGTCTGGCCAGCCCTGCTGGGAAAAATTCTTCCACTGTCCATGGAATTGAGCAGGTCTTCCTGAAATGAAGCCCCACTTTACAGAAGGAAAAAGTTCTTTGTTACCCAAAATTTTTGCAGCCTTTCCCTCTTCATAAGGATATTCTTTACAATCAGATATCAGCACTCTCAAGTTGAATCTGTCTCTTCACCCCCAAACAATTGGAAGGAGTTACTTTTGCAAGCAAGGGCATTGGCAACACAGCTGGTTTCTTGAAGAATTACAGAGAAGCTGACAGTATCTAATGACAGCACAACATGGATGCAAAATAATGCTCCCATTCCGTTCTCCTCCTGCAAATGCCTAAGCTTTATATTCCTGTTGCCTTGCCTTGTGCCAGTACTTCAGTGGCTCTTGCTTGGCTTGAAAATAAAAGAGGCAGCTCCATCTAGAGGTCTGTGACAAGGGAAGAAATCCTGGTTTTCATAGTTTTGCTCTTAGGAGTTTCTGCTGATGCCGCATTGTGTGTGTGGGAGTGCTTTCTCCTGTTCAGGGTGGTTTTTCCTTCTGGTTTCTAAATGTTTTATAAGTTCTTAGGTTTTTGGAGCAAGGTCTCGAAGTTTTAGAGCAATCCTGAGCTATTCTTATTTCCTCAGCTTATTCAGAGTGAGCTGCAGCTCAGCAAGAGCATCCCTGAGTGTAGTTTGCTGCCTGTGTGCAGAGTTTGGGACAGAAATGGGGTGGTCAGGGAGGCCCTGAACATTGTTTCTCCCCGATTTTTTACAGACACCTGAGAATTTCTCAAAGCAGTGCAGGAGAGAGGTCTGTGCTCAAGCCTGCACTGGTATTTTCTGGCTGAGTGCATGCTCTGATCCCAAAGAAGGGAAGAGTGTCACTGTGGGAGTCACCATGGAGTGGGGATGGGGACATGCAGGTAACTTTTACTCATAGGTGGGCACAAACAGAAGTGTTATTTTGAGAAATTAGGACTCTAACAGTTGGACTCAAAGGGTCCTTGGGATGGCATCTTCATATCCCAGGGCTCTTGTGCTTTACTGAGATTTTAAAGATCTCAGTAAAAGTTTTCTTCCTCTCAGTGATGATTAAAGCAAAACCACAGGGATCTATCCCCTGCACAGCACATCCCAGAGTGCAGCCCTGCCCCAGCACTGCAGTCCTGTGCTGGGGTTTGTGTTGGAATCTGCTTCTGAACCAAAAGGAGAATTATTTGTAATGGACTGAAGAATAAAAATCAATATTCCTTGGATGGAATTTAAAGGTTAATAATTCCCAATATCTCCTATGTGTTTCTTTTTCTTCTGATCATCCAGTCACTTTCCCTTTGAGCATCCTTCATCATCATTAAATTCTCCATCATGTACTCTCCTTAGAACACTTTTAACTCCATTATTTCTTACCCTTTCCTGCTGCCTTTTCAACTTCCATCTGTACTATAGGTATTGAAGATGACAGATCTTGTGGTTACCAGAAAATGTACAGATAATTAGAAATTATTTGTCAATGCCTGCATTTCAGTAGAGCAGAGTTCAGCTTTTGAGATGAAGAAAGAATATGCAGTTCTTGGCAGACGGGATTTTGTTCTAATGAGAAAAAGGAAATTTTATGAGAGACATGGCAGGAAACTGAAAAATCAGGCTCAGTCTTGACTGAAAAAAAAGAATTTTCAGATCTTGTTGATCCTTTGCCAGTGTTAAAAGAGTCAGCTCAGTTAAGTATTCTTAGCTAATATAATAAGTCTGCAACATGTAGTCATAATAGCTCCATAACATTAATGAATTTTTTTTTTCTCCCCTTTAGTCTGCTTAGTGTTAAACAATGTCTGCTGTTGTTTTAGCTCAGCTCATAGTTCAGTCTTTGGAAGACTTAGAAAAATGCAAAGTTAAATTATTCAAGAAAAGAGCAACACTCTACTTCTTAAGGAAAAACATTAATATTAGATAAACACTGCAGTGAGCAAGGACATCTTTAACTAGATCAGGTTGCTCAGAGCCCCATCCAACCTGACCTTGAATGTTTCCAGGGATGGGACATCCACAGCTTCTCTATGTCAGTGTTTAAACACCCTTGTTGTAAAAAATGTCTTTCTTATATCTGATCTAAATCCACCACTTCTAGCTTAAGACCATTACTCTTATTGCAACAGGGTCTACTAAAAGTTTGTCCCCATCTGTCTTCCAAGCCCCCTTTAAGTATTAAAAAGTCTCCCTGGAGCCTTCTCTTCTCCAGGATGAACACCCCCAGCTCTCTCAGCCTTTCCTCACAGCAGAGGAGCTCCAGCCCTCTGAGCATCTTCATGGCCTCCTCTGGACCATCTCCAAGAGTTCAATGCCCTTCCTGTGCTGGGGATCCCAGAGCTGGATGCAGCACTCCAGATGGGCAAAGACTCTGGGGTCTCTTCAGTGTTTGAACAATCCTGCTGTTCTTCATGGAAAATCCCAGTATTTATGATGTTCTAAGCTGACAAGAAGCTGAAAGAGGCAGAGATGCTGTTTTATTCTACCCCATTTCCAAAAGGTAAAGAGAATGCACACACCTGACACTCTGGGGCCATTCCCAGCAAGCCTCTGCTGCTTAAAGTGCACATCCTTGGGCTTCTTAAGTACTTCTGAATTTCTTGTCCAACTGGTTCTGTTGCACAACATGCTAGCACGTGCTGGCTTGGGAAAGAGGGTAGGAAGGAAGTTGTTATCAGAAGCTGATAGGAGGGAAGCTGTATCCCAAGTGCCTTGTTTATAGGCAGGAGAAGATAAGCTGACTCATATCTCTGAGTCCCCAGCACTACAGAATCCCCATGCTCACACCACGTGAGACACAGGCATGGGCATACACAAGAGGCTTTAACCCCTGCCCCAGGGATGACAGAAGCACTATTTAATCCTTGGTTTCACAAACCAGCAGTGTCTTGAGCCTGTTCTTAGCAAAATTTCTCACCTTTTTCCTCTTGATATTGGGTCCATTGGCTGCCATAGGGTCTGAATGGGTTTGCAGGTGGCACTGGGCTGGTGCAATTTGACCAAATTTGAAGTCCATGCTTGTCCTCTGGCTACTTTGTGTGTAGTCAAACCATGATAAGATCCCATTTCAGAAGCCAGAGGGGAACAGGGTTGGGGAGGCACCTTCAGTGCAATGCACTCAGATCCTGCATAGAGAATCACTTTATTTGGAGGAGTCTGACCTCTCCTCTTCAGAATTAAGCATCACATGTGCCATCAGTACCCTGTACTGGTTGTGGCCTTATCTGATTGATCCAAACCTTTAGTGAACATGTTGCATCACCTATACCAGGTGTGCCTTTGTAGGAGAGAATGACTTTAAAAGTACCACTAATAACTGCAGTGTGGTAGGAAAAAACCAACAGCTCAGAAATTGAGTTATTTCAATACCATTAAATATACCCAGCCACACAGAGGGTGAAGCACAGTAATTTCACATATCTCCAGCTCTGAAGTGCTGATAGTTGTCTAGCACTGCTTGGAGGGAATCTGGAAGATCCTGTTCCCAAAGAGCACCAACAAGGCATTTCTGGGTGTCTCCTCCCTCATTTGTGTACCATGGCACTGCAGGTGGAAGAGCACTGCTCAGACTGCTCCATGAAAGCCACTTCCATGGCAAGCTGCTGCCAGACCTTCATGGCATTTTGACGCTGGTGGTGCTTCTCCATTGCTTTGAACTTCAAAAAGGGGAAGAAAGCAGAGAGAAAAGTGGATCAGGGGACTTCAGCATTCAAAATGTGGAAGGGAAGGCCTTTCATATCTTGGTAATACTGGGCAATATTCCTCACGTGCAGGCATTTGCAAGATTGTGGCTCTAAGCTTATTTATAAGTCACAAGGCCAGAAGAGAACTGTACAATTATCTGGACTAAATGTTAATGAGGGACAGAAAGCATTCAACCCTGGTTGATGCATCAGTCCCCATGAAGAGGAAGTAAAAGACATTTTTAAACTTGAATGTTGGATTTCAGTGAATTAGAAAGAGAGAACCATGAATGAAGCAGAAGACTTTCCAGCCTCCCACGTACACATTACTGAGTCTTTTACTCAAATCCTATTATTACGTATGTGGATGGAAGCTGCTGCCCAGCAGAAAAATACAGAAAAATCAGGAAAGCAGAGGGCACTGCAGATGCCTCGTGCCTCAGAGCTCTGGGGTTTAGAGGAGAGGTTTGTTGGGCTTGGAGGTAGGGGGCTGGCACGAGAACTGAGTGTCCACATGGAAGCCTTGAACCCATTTCTGAGCGTGTCCGTCATGTTCGGGAATAACTGAGAAACTGAATTATAAATAATAGAGCAAGGCTGCTGGGAAAGAAATAAACCCCAGTAAACCAGAACAATCAGTTTGTTCTCCAGTGTTTCCTGTACAAGTAATAAAATCTAATAACTGAGTTGCTGTTAACAGTTAATGACCACTGCATTTGTTAATGGGCCCAGACAAATGAGAGCAGTTTAATACAACAAACAGGCCATTAGCTGTATTAATGGTTGCCTTGTAGGAGTTAGTGCTCTTATAAACTATATTCTGCAGTTTATAATACCAGCACTTTATAAAATGACCCGGTGCTTTCCAAAAAATAAAAAATAATAAGGATCAGGTGAGCTACAATTTAATAGTGGAAAATCAGTATGCAACTAGAAAAAGCTGATATTAGGCCACAGTCTCTTTTCCTTTTCTGTTTTGCGCTGGAATAAATCAGGATCAACAGCAAACATACAAACGTGGGCTGATTCTTGTATAGCTTAAATGAGTGTCAGCTTTGCTTTTGACTTCAGTGAGTTTTGGATTGATCCTATAATTATTATCATTAGAGTGGAATTTGATCTTTTTTTTTTCTTCTCCCTAGACCACAAATGATTCCCACATATGGGATATTCAGTCTTCAGCAGCTGTCATTGTTTAAAGGTTTAACAAGCAGTCTTATAGAAAGAACTATAAAAGGGAAGTGGTATAAATAGACTAAAATTAATAGAGGAACAAAATAGAGTTAGTTCCTACTTCAATTGCCTCTACAGTTCTCTTAATTTTTGTATTTTTTGTGGTGTATTTAGCTGCAGTTTCAGTTACAAAAACTGTCGCTGTCACTTTTTGCAATGGTAATTGTGAAAGAAAAAATTCTTCCATTGCTTTACAGACTCACTGCTGGATATAACTAGTGTCTTGTAGAAATTTTATGCAGGGCAGTTTAAGACCTTGCCCTTAACTTACCAAATGAGGATGATACTAAATTGTTACAGAATTATAGGCTACTGGAAAAGGGAATAACCCACAGTTTGGTAGGAAAAAGAAATGAAGATTTTTACAGGGTGCATGAATGGGCTCTAATTTGTGTACATCTGTAGTGTGAGATGGGGCCAGGCTTAAATCATAATGTTACAGCAGGACTTGGCCAAGCTCTTTGGCTTTCTTTGTGGAGCTGAACTGGAAGTTTTTCAGACAGATTCCCAAAAACATAGGAGAGAAGTTGCGTAAACTTATCCTTAAGGTTACTGTGACCTGAAGGAAGAATGCAGGAGTAAATTCAGAGAGTGGTTCCCATCTTTGACCACTCACCCACCTGCAGGGAATGGTGTCTAAGCCAGCCTAAGAGGAGGTGTCATTCTTCAGTTTTTTACTTAGCTGTGGAAATCACAGTTCAGAGGAACATAGCATGCTCACTGTGCCCCTCCTAGATCCATCACACCTCAGCTGTGCTGCTCCATGGCCTTCCTGTTGATTCCTTTCAGCTGCAGTTTGTGGTTTAAGATGTTCCTGGGCCAGGGTTTATCTCATGGTCAGTAGCCACTATGAAGTCTATCCTCCATTAACTCCTGGTCCTGGATAAGGCTGTTTATATTTCTGGCCTCCATTTTTTTGCAATGAACTCCAAATTATAACTTTGCATTCTGTGAAAAGTCATTTGTTTCTGGGTGTTTTTAAACCTCTGACCTCAAAACAATTGTAAGTGTCCTTTAGGTCTTGGCTGGGAAAGAATGAAAAATCCTTTCCAATTCATACAGCTCATGTGGTTTATGATTGTACAGATCTTGCTCATATTTTCCTTTTCATTCATTCTTTCCCAGACTTAGAAATATCAAGCTAGGCAATCTCGTTCCCTTCACAACCATGCTTCATACCTTTCATCACCTTTGTTATCTTTTTCTGAGCCTTTCCTAGATCTATTCTGCATTTTTTGAGATGGAAGGAGCAGCATGCTTGAACACAATAAATGGTGTGTCATTTATACAGTGCTTGAGTGACAGTTTTGGCATTGCTGTCAGTTGTTTCAAACAATTACCAATAGACTACTTGTCTTTTTGATTGTTGGTGAGCTCTAAGCTGTTTTTTTTTTTTTTCAGGCAGTTTTCCACTACTACACTAAAACCTTCTCCTAGAATGGCAGGTTAATAAGATTGCCTGTAACCTGGCTTGTTTATCCTGTAATTCACACATAATTCAGATTGCACTGCCTGTCTGCTTGATTTTCTATTTGTTGCCACTGCATGTCTCCCACTACTCTGTTGCTCAGGCACATCAGGAGATCTGTTCACTCCTCTCAGTGGCTTCCTTGAACAGCTTTGTGTCCCTGCTCAGGGAACCATCCAGCTTGGCAGGAAGCACTGGGAAGAGCTCAGCCTCCCTGAGCAGTGGAGGGCACAGAGTGAATCACCCTGCCATGCCTGCAGCCTGGTCTCCGAGGTCCTGCTGAGGACAGGAAGAGAATCCACACTTCTGCAGACCTGCCTGGCCCCCAGAGCTGTGCAAGGAGGATCAACGCAGCCATCACCAGATGGTGCTGCTGCATTCAGCCTTGCAAGGTCATGGTGTGCAGGGATGTTTTGATCCTTGGAAGAAAATACCTAACTGGGGATGTTATTTCACTGCATGGATGTCTGGAGAATAGGCAGGGTATGTTCTGACTTCATCTCGCTGCTCAGTTCTCTTTGAGAACAGGACATTTGGGCTTTGGCTGGGAGTTCAGAATAGGGGTGTGTTCAAATGCTCTTTGAGATGATCTCTTCCAGACTGGTTTGAGTGGATAAACAAAATTAATTAGATTCACATCGTATGAGACCACAGGATTGATTTTTTCCTCCAGCAGAAAACTGGCTCTCACTGCTATTCACCAGAAACACTTACAACTGTGCCTCAACCTGCTTTTTTCCACGAGTTTTACAATACTTGCTAGGGTTTTTTTGAAGTCTGGGTAGAGGAATCATGTTACCACATGAGATTCCAATGAACCACTGTATACAAAAAGTTCCTTAAGCCCTCATTCCTATTGCTATTATAGATGAAACTCCAGCATGGCATGGCATTTCACCTTGTGTGATTAAGCAGAGGAAATGTCACTGTCTGAGCCTTTAACCAGATTTTTGTCTTCTGCCTGTTTCTGACAGTAAATATGTGAACCAGCTATTACTTCTAACAAGTAATGCTTGGGATGACTTTCATCTCTGCCTGCTCAGGAAGCTGAGGAAAAGGTAAAGAGAAATTTTGACAGTACTGTGGCAGGCTGTGATTTTAATTAATGTTTATCTCTTAACTATAATCTCCTAGTGCCAAACATTTTTCACTGCTATTGCACTGAGCCCTTTGAAAGGGCTCTAAGCCAAGTAAAATCTATATTTGATGATTTGGAATTTAGAGAGTGAGTGCTCCAGCCTTTCTAAGGGCTTCAGTCTTGTCCTTTGGGCAGCCCTGCTGGGTGCTTTAAAGTTTAGGCTGTCTTTAAAACTTGTCTGCAGCCCTGAGTGAGTCCTGGTGAAGTCTTCTAAGAATCCTGGGTTGCCCACGATGGTCAGTATGGACTCTGCCCTGGCTTCAAGGGACAGCTCATAACTAGGAAGGACAGAAGTGGTGAAAGTACAAAATGACAGATACTGGTGCTCTGGAAGAGGTAAATGAGGGACTTTTTTATTTTATGGTGTCATGAAAGAAGAAGTGCTGAATCCAGACACAAAAGCAGTAGCAGATATCTGGCTGCAAATATTTATTTCTGACCAGCTCATTGCTGTGAGATACTGGAATCCAAGAAGGTACAAAGATTGAAACCAGGGAAAATAAAAATACCTAGAACAATCACAGCTAATGCTAAAATAATGCATTCCAGAGGGACAACAACACAAAAATCCTAAATCTACAAGTCTTTTATGAGAAGAGAGTACTCTTTGTTTGCTTGGCCATACTGCTGTTAAAAGACCTGGAGCCAGTCACCGCTGGAAACAAAACCCCAGAACCTGGAGTGGCAATTTCTAAAACTTAGCCTGTATTCCTGCTCAGGATGAGCTGTCCTAACCAAGCTCAAAAAAACCCACTTGTCTTCTCCAGTTAATAGTGACAGAGCAAGGAACTTAAAAGCCTTGAAAGGAGACCTGTCAGAAGTCTGATTTAAGAGTCTGTCTACAAGTTTTTCTGGCAGAACAGTTGCTTCCATGTGAGGAGTGATCACATTACTGAACCTGTTCCACCTGCTCTCTCCAGAGGAGGCAATCAGAGACAACCTGCCCTGTCTGAGGCTTGGAAGGAGCCTTGGCTCGGTGCTACTGCAAAACTTGGAGCTCTAGAAGAAGAAAGCAATGTGGAGAAGGGGGCAAGGGAGGAAAGGGGATGGGAGAAAACAGAGACAGTCTTCTAGGGAATGTGAAAGATGGCAGAGCCGAGGTGAGAGGAGTGGTCTGGAAAAGAAAAGAAAAAAAAAAAAAACTGAAAAAGCACACCACAAAAAGGCTGCAAGCTGTCAGCCAGTCTTGGCACTATCCAGCTGTGGTGGGGTCATTCAAGGGACCGCATCTTAGGGAGTGCAACCTAATTCAGATGATGCCGGCTGAACAATGCCACCGGGAAGGCAGGATTTCATTGTTCCCTACCCAGCTCACACCGCTTTGCTGTGAAATCTGCAAAGCAATTAAAACTAATTAAATCCCGACTTTATTAAGTGCGATCAAACCCCCGAAGAAATCCACCCTAAAACCAACCCCGCACGCCGACTGCCAGGCACGTTAATCACCCTCAATTAACCCCCAAACGGCGGAGTTGTTACAGTATGGCAAAGCCAACACATCCTTATGTTCTCCGCGCACGTTCTCCCGGCGGAGAGATGCGGGAAGGCGCCGGCGGCCAAGGGCGAGGTGCGGGAGGCGGAGGCAGCGCCGCTTTTCGCTCCTCTCCCCGAGCAGCCGCCGAGGGGCCGCAGCTCCAGCCCTTCCCGGGAGGCGCTGAACAAGGGCTTGGAGCCCCGGGGGGGTCGGAGCCCCTCGGCGGTGTCTCGGAGCCCCTCGGGGGTGTCTCGGAGCTCGCCCCCGCAGCTGTGTCCTCTCTCGGGGCCGGGCAGCGGCCGCTCCTCGCCCCACGCCGGGGGCTGCGGGCCGCACCTGGGCAGCAGCGGGACGGGCAGAGCCGTGCGCTCCCCGCCCATCCGCGGCTCCTCCTCTCCCGCCCAGGTGTCCCCGAGCCGGATCGCGCCGCTGCCCGCGGCAGGAGCGGCCCCGGCCCCGCCGCGGCGGG
>VZUI01079446.1:0-34709 GCA_013401135.1 Cettia cetti
AAAGAAAGAAAGAAAGAAAGAAAGAAAGAAAGAAAGAAAGAAAGAAAGAAAGAAAGAAAGAAAGAAAGAAAGAAACTCACTCTATCTATGGCTCAAATCTTTTCAATCTTTGTAAAAAGCTAACAGTGCCTCATTTAGAGGCAGAAGTAAAAAGTTCAACAGAAATGCCCCCATCTGGAAGCATTTACTGGCTTAAGGTATCTCTGTCTTTTGCCATGTTTCTGTGAAGTCACATTTACAAGCTAAGCCAGCCTTTCTGCTCAGACAGTCGGGATACAGAGGCGAAATAAACTTTAGCCCAGAGCCTTGAGGATACTCATAGTGCCTTGCAATATGCTACTGTCACAAAAGTCCCCTTAGCACAGCACTGCCTGCAAGACACACTCTTGAAGAAGAGAACACAAGACATCTCAGTAGGTCTTTGCCAAAGGTTTGTGCCTGGTTCTTTATACCCCAGAATGATTACTCAGAAGCTACTGAGCACAGATTTTGATGGGGGTACTTTAGCCTGTGCCAGGACAAGCTGGGGCAGGTCCAGGCAAGGAAGCTGGAGCTGGATAAAAGGGGACAGCTCTCTGGAGAACTCCAGCCCAGGTAAGCAGCCTTGAAAGTTCAGTGAAGATCAGCTGGTTAGCACACCCCAGCCTTGCCACACAGGCAGCTCAAGGAGTGCTCCAGACCCTTGAAGTCTCACTCAGGGCTCATGGCCCAGAATGGTTCCAAGGTAACTCACTTAACTTTGGCTGGTTTCACAAAGATTTTCCCTGACTTAACCATGTCCAAACCATTGTTTTGTTGTGCAGATTCATGGCAATTTTCTTATCCTCTGTGTGCAGATGGTGACTGGAGAGGGCCAGCTTCTTCAATGCAAGAGCTGAGAAGTAGAAAGAGTGAAAACCTGATGAGAGGCATCTCTGGGGCTGAAGATGCTGAAAACTCCAATATGTCTAATGTTTTTACCATGGTTCTGGACACAGAAACCAGAGGGAGGGAAGATGAGAGGGAAGAAGTGAAGATGCTACTACTTTGTCGAGTGAGAAAGCCTCCCATCAGCAGAAAATGGCAAATCTGCCTCCTCTTCAGCCTTCATAGATAATTCTGGTGGAGGCAGAGAAGGTATCTGGTGCTACCAGATCAGAAGTAGGCTACCGAATTCCACAGTCTGATTAAATACAAAATAAATCCACATACTTTTTTGTTACTGTGGCAGTAGAAGCATGGATAAATGCATTTTAAACCCACTACATTTTTAAGTTATTTCTAGCTTTGGTATCTAACATGAAGTATCCAGGTTGGAAAACTCTGACCTAAAGGCTTGCTCCATTTCATCTGTGAATGAACTCAGCAAAGGTTTTCCTGGCCTGACTAGGAAGTGGTGAAATTTAACTCATTGATATGTCAAAACCTTTAAAATCCTTGGTGATGAAGCATTATGGAAGAGCTGAGTGCTCAGAAATTGTGACTCAGCCTTTCCTCTCTCCTGTCCCACCCCAAAAAATTACAATCAGGAACTGGCTCAAATAGTGCTTTTTTTTTTCTTTTTTTTTTTTTTTTTTTTTCAATGAGTAGTAATGTAGAAGGGAAGTATTTTATTGGACTCCTAGGTTTAAAGTGACTGTTCCTCTTTCTCAGCTCTTCTCTGCTCCTGAAAGGGACAATTGTGATTTCTTCTTCCTCTTGATGCAGATCTAGATTTATGGTATAGGATGTGACCTAAGAGGAGCCATAATACCTCCAGTGATGGCAAAGGGCTGTGCAGTCTGTGTGTCTCCTAAAGCACTCCCTCTTACAGCAATGCAACTCCACAATTTCTATTCTTCCCTGTGATCCCTGAGCGTGCCATGGAGCAGAGGCAAGCTGAACTTGATGCTAGGATCTCAGAGAGGGAGGGAGGCCACAGCAACCTAGCTGTGGGGCTGGAATGGGCCATGGTGGGAGACCTACACCTTTGGAGTAATCGCAGCACTCAAGAGCCTGGAGATTGAGATGAGACCAAGCTCCAAGGCAAGACCACTGCTGCAGTCATGCAAGCTGGAAAGCTGCCAAGGATAAGGTGTTATCATCATTCTAATTAGCTGCTGAGTTATGATCCCTGATTTCATTGTTTTGAGGAGTGCACAAAGAAGACTCCAGGGGGAAGAACCTTAGCACAAAGCACGCTTTCAACATAAAAACTGGGCTGCCAGGATCACATCATCTTTTGGCTTGTGGACAGTGGAGGATAGGAGTGTGCTGAAAAAGGAAAGCCCTCTCTATGTCTGAGTAGCCCCTAAGGTTTGAGATGTGACTGAAACTTTTAAGGGGAATGAAAATAAAGAAAGAGCTAGCTATTCGTTTAAAAAAATGAATATAACCACATATAATCAACTACTTTTGTGAACACTTTTCTGTGCCATCAGATAGAAGTTGCAAAGTGGACACTACTGCACATCACAAACCTGATAAAAATTGTTACAGGAAATAGGAAGAGTAGGTTTCTGTAGGCTTCACATTTGGAGAGAGGAAATCTAGAAACAAGAGAGGAGCTAGCAATAGAAAGGACAGTCTGGGAGCTGGAAGTTATAACTATGTGACGTTGTGACCTTTCAGGCCTTAGACTTCAAATGAACCCTGGCAAAACAAGACTCTGTCCAGAGGGCCAGGCACAATGGCAACAGGGTCATGTCACATGAGATGTGAGATAATTCTGTATTGGACAAATAAGAATCTGTGAACTCTGCAGCTGGCCTCATCAACACAGCTTCCCACCCCAGGGTGAGCTCTGGCATCTGCCACCTCCTCCTGAGACCTTCACTCCTGTCTGTTGGTACCTACAGCTCTGGCAGGAACTGAGAGACCTTTGCTCTCCTTTTTGGTACATTCCTGCCTTTCCTTACTATGTATAAACTGCGTTAGAAAAGAAAAGGTTAATATAATCAGTCTTCCCTAGTGCTTGTCTCTGACAGAAAATTAGTTTTCCTCAAGTATGCAGATATGGCATCCTATCTGTCATTCTGTAAACGGTGGAGCCTTTTAAGCCTATGTGTCTGCCCTCCAAAAATCCCAGTGAACACGGGGCCGTGGTGGTTTCATGGAGACACAGGCACCTACACCAGAGTCCTCTGCAGCTCTGTCTCACAGTCAGCAGGGGCTAAAAAGGGGGTCTCACAAGAAGCTGTTGCTCTCACACATATTCAGCTACTGTAACCACCAGGCTTCAACCAGGTGTTCAAGAGCAAAGGTACAAGAGGCTCTAATAAAGTGCTTACAATTGCCTTGGGAATAATAACCCTTCCTGCCATTATCAGTGGGGAAACTGAGGTACGGAGAAGCAGGGAATTGCCCATGGCCACACAGAGAGTCAGTGGCCAGAATCCAATCTCTTCCACTGACACTCTCAGCTGCGATCGCCCCTTTAGGCCATGCTGGCTGCCACCAGGAAAAAACAAGAAGCAGGTTGCAACTCGGCAGCTTACAAGACTATAAATACAGTTCAAGGTTGTGCTGAGACAATAATAATCCACAGGAGTGAAACTTGAGCCATTTATGTGTGTGTATAACCAGGGCTGGAAGATATGTTTATAATATTGCTCAGAGATTTCCTTTCCATTATACTCTAAGCAAATGCACATTGTGCTAAAGACAAAATATTTTCTTTACATGATTGTGCTTTCCCGGACCTGTGCTTTCCCACCTTCCAGATGCAGTTTTCTGTTCTACTCCTCCCTTCCACTTTTCTCCTTGCCATCAAAATCCTTCTGGCTCATTTGGATGGGAGCAGGGAGCCACTAGATTTGCCCAGCTGGGAATAATGCACTCAGAGTCTTTCTTTCTTGCAGAATCAGTAACAGGATACAGAGGAATAGAAGGCAAGTGTAAGAGAAGCGAAAAAACTGAAGACAGTAAAAGGATAATTTGATTTTCATAGCACTGCCTGGGAAGTCTCTAGTTTGCACAGTTGGTGTACAGTTGTACACCAAACTATAATCTATGAAGTAATAATCGCTATCCCTGACTTCCCACCAACCCAGTTTGGGAGTCTACTGAGAAGAAGGGTCACTACCTCCTTTCACTCATGTACATCCCTCCAGAGATGTCCTTCTTGCAACTTTCTTTTCCTCTCTCCCTGGCTGCCTTGCTTTGTTCAAGTCACAAGGCACAAATAGACTCAGGGACAGGCTGCAGGGCCAGTACTTCTCCCCCTTTTTTGGTTGA
Source organism: Cettia cetti (assembly GCA_013401135.1). Classification (NCBI taxonomy): domain Eukaryota; kingdom Metazoa; phylum Chordata; class Aves; order Passeriformes; family Sylviidae; genus Cettia; species Cettia cetti. The sequence goes on from VZUI01079446.1 coordinate 4,195, forward strand.
TTTTACTCTCCCCTTTATGTGTTCTCAACATACTCATCAACTCTGCTTTCTGAAATGAGGCAAGGCTTCACTTCTGCCCATTCATAGTTTTTGTTTAGTGAGCTTCTCCTGTGAATTCAGCCCATGTATTATAATGCTGGATCATGTTTAATTTATGCCATCCAGTCTTTCCTTCAGACCAGCCTCCCTGGGCAGCAGCCCCAGATTTTTCATACCACTGCCCCAATGCAAGGGCTTGGAAACGGGACCCTTCCCTGTAGAGCTCTCTTGGCTTTTCCATTCTGGTTGGCTCAGTTCCTTCCCCTCCCAGCCTACCAGCTGTTCTGGAACAGAAGGTACCTCAGAGCACCACAGGCCCAAACTGCTTTGTGCCCTTAGGATAATCAAAGTATGCCCTAGTTTAGGGTGCTTTCACGTACCAAATCCCTGTGGGGCTTAACTTCTCAAGAGTGCTGGAAACTCCTGTCAAAGTCAGTAGGTAACAAGAGGTTCAGCATCCCTAGGCATTACAGCCAGGCATGTGGGAAACAGTAGCACCCCAGCCGAGGGGACAGATTAGACCATAGGGCCTCATTCAATTCCCAGGGGAATCAGCTGAAATCTTTAGATGAAGGTCATAACTAGTTCTAGTCATGTCAAATAAGTAACTCCCACAAGCACAGTTTGCACCAACTGGCTCAAATACGTCACATTCCTATTCTAATCACTGATTAAAGAGGAGGAAACTGCACATAAATTCTTCTATTGCAGAGGCTGGACTTAAACCCCTATCAGTTCATATCTTGTTGCAACCATAAATCTTTTTCAGTGACACCAAGTTTTTATCAAGAAGATCTATATATTCCTAATATCTGGCAGCTAGCCTAAGATCCATAGTTTATAAAACTTGTTTTAAAATAAGCCATAAAATTCATTATGTATATTACTGCGAATATCCAGATTTTAAAATGCAAGTGTTGGACCACAAAATCACAAGACTGGCCTAAAAATCCCAAACAATCCAGGAGACTTAAGAAAGAAAATAATGAAAAGAACCCAACATTCATTCACTACCACATTTCTGAAGCTATATGACACATTGACTAAATGTTCACAATAATTTTTCCCCACAGACATGATGGGGTCAAATATTTTTGAACAAACTTGAGATTTCTAGTTTCTCACTTTCTTTCTGGGCTGCTGGTTTAACAGAGAAATACTATTATTAGAGCTTGCCATCATAAATGTATGAATTCACTGCAAAAAAACCAAATGAAGTTGGTCATTATGGAGTAAATATTTTTCCTAATAATGACACTAACTATGACGGAGCCATGCCAGAAGTCTGATGCCATTTTGGTTAAGATTAGAACATTATACTGTCCCAGAGATACTAGCAGACATTCAAATTAGCTGTCATAGTTGGCAGTAAATCCAGACCTGCCCAATCCAATGCATTCTTTAGCTTACGAAATGGACTGAAATGATACAATGGGATCTTCATGGGCATTAGAAGGAGTTGGAAAGGGTGAGGCAATTTGGCAGGTGTAGAAATGAGATTGGGAAAAACAAGATAAATATTTTCCCTGTGAATAATTGTCCACAAAATCTGCAAGTGAGACAATAAAACCCAGCTTTACTGGAATAACTTTGGTCTGTGAAAGAAAGGTCTTTGCTGAAGACGATTCAGAATGATAAGGGAGAGAAAAGGAGCAACCCATACAAATGCAGCTGTGATAAACCACTGTGTGAGGGCAGGGTGGCTTTGGAACACCACTGTCAGCTGGGAACTGTGCTGACCAAATCCTGTTCCCTTCTGGAAGTGGAATAACACAGTCAAGAGCTTCCAGTGATTCCTCTGGGAAAGACAAGCAGCTTTGGGTGTTTTTATATGGCATTCCCTTTACAAAGACTACTAATTTTTCATAAATATTTTGGACTATAGTCAGACTGCTGCCTCTAAGTATCTAATGTATCACTCTACCACTTTGGTACCTAAGATCAAAAAAGGAGCTCATCTTGTTTACTACTTGCATTGCCTGGCTCTTGGCAAAATCAACACATAATCTGTTCCTATGGTACTTACAGGCATCATGTCTGGGCTAAGAAACCTCCCTGCAGAGTGGTAAGGATTTGGCCAGCTAGTGTTTGGATTGCCCAAGGATATGAGTGAAGAAAGCTTAAAGCTGCCCGCAAGTCATTGGGGCATTTAAATAAGGCACAAACCACAACTGGCCTTCTGCTATCCTACTCTTTCTGCAGATGCTGGATGAACCCCACCTTGTCACAACCCAGAAACGGGCATGATGTTTGCTATAAATTCTCATTAGGCTGAACAAAAACACCAGTCCACAGATCAGGGAGCTCTCATCCTCCACACACCTAAAAGATGCCTGTTGCAGAAAGACTTAAGATGACCATTTTATTATTGATTCTGGTTATTTTCATGTCAAAATTGATCTTCAAGCCTCCACAGATCTCTGGTACAACTGACATTCAAAGATGGATAAAGAGAGAAAAGATTTGTGCTTGCTGAGAGAAATACTGACTTGCATACTTGCAGTTATGCTTGTATAAACTTCTGAGCAGCATTTGGCCCTAAATGTCCGGCTGGGACTCAAAAAACTTCTAGAACAATACATCTAAATAATCTTTTTTTTCTAGGTCATGAGATGATGGTTGTGTATCTCCCCGGAGGGTGCTGTAGCCCTGAACCAACAAGGCTTTTTAAGCCTTTCTGGAAAGGCTGAACACCAAGCAGAAGGCAAGTCTGGCCCAGGTCTGTCTGGAGCAAATGTGCCCAGTCCTGAGCAAGTAGGAGGTCTGGTCTTAAAGAAGGGATGCTATCCTGCAAGGGCAGCTCATCCTCCCCCTCCACTGTATAAGAGGATAACACAAGGTCATACAAGCAAAAGGAAGGAATTTGCCACTACAGTAAGCCTTGAGACCTGTATTGGAAATATTTCCTGAAGATGACCCTTCACAAACAAGATGAAAGTACACAAAGTGAGTATCGCTACTTAGTCAGGTATGAAGGATCTGAAACTCCCTTGATTTCATAAAGTACGGAAATATTTATTTTATTCATTGCATGGTGTCAGAGGTTTTGGATATTAAACTGTTTCACTTTTGACAGGACAGAGAAAAAAATTGCTTCCAAATGGCTCTGGTAGACACCAATGGTCCCTCCCGAACACTCAAACAACACAAAGGTTGTGACACAAACTGACAAAAGAAAGAAAATTTATAGATATTGCTGCACCATAAAGCCAACCCAAACATGTCCTGTGTGACACGCAGCTGAAGGAGGTCACTTGCATATTTTGATTCCCAAAACAACAAAACAACCCAAACTGCCTGCCCTCAGACTCCCAGTGCCTGCTGATGCAAACCATGGAGTGCCTGCATGTACACAGGGCAGGTTTTCCATCCAAGTGTGTGGTCCAGCTGTTCCTTGCAGCTGGAAGAACAGCCTGGCCACCTTCTACCATTTGGGACTTGAGTAGGATGGGTAAGTGTAGCATGGGCTCTCATTGCACAATGCAACCTGTGAGATTGTAAGGATGAAAGGTGGTAATTCACGTTTCCTCATCCTTCCTTGCTCTCTTATCTCTGCCTCTCTTCCATAACGTTGTTTTGGTGTATGTACCTTGTTCTCAGAACTCCTTGCATTTCCTGTGGCTTTAAAAAACAAAACAACCCAAGAAAAACCCCAAACAAACCAAAAAACCCCACCAAAAACCCCCAAAAAACCAACCCCCACCCCNNAAAAAAAAACCCCAACAAACAAAAAACCAACCAACCAAAAAAAAAAAAAAAAAAAAAAAAAAAAAAAAGTAAAAACCCCAGTAAAAACCCCAGCCCTTTCAGGAGTATGCAGAAAGAAAGAGCAAAGCCTCTTTTTTTACCAAAGATCCCAGGGCTTTTGCTCATCTGTGACCTGTAGAGACATATTCTCTCTTCAGACCAACCTAAACACACAAGAAACTCCAATGCTTGTCACCAATGTAACTGGAAGAACTGGGCTATGTGAAATTTAAGAGGCACTCTCTCAGACATGCAGGTATAGCCTGTTTGTGGTAATTGTGCCAACCTAAAATCCTCCTTGTCTCTGAGGATTTTGCTACATAAATTAAAACACATCAGCATTTCTGTTACCTACACCTTTCCTCTCTAGGGTTATGCTCATTCTGAAATGAGCTGTGAGTTTATTCTTCTGCATGTGCTTTTAAGAATTGAAAAACAGCTATGATCCCCTCAGCTGAGTGGCATTTTGCAGCACATTTGTCCATATTGAGAACTATGTCTGCTTAATATTTGCAAACCAAGATAAACAGAAACAAAAGAAAGGCAAAACAATTTGCAGCTTTCCAGTACACACACATCCAGCAACATTTTTCTCTATCAGCAAATACATCACAATCACATTAGGCCAGGAGTGGCAGATGTGAGAAGTGCCAGTTCTTTGAAATAGTTTATTTTACAACCAATTAGAGCAATCATCCACAACCTAAAAATTCTCCAAGTTGGCAGTCACACCAGGGAAGTAGAGACCTCTGCTAAAATGGCCTCCAAAGATGTGGAGGTAAACATAATGGCTAAGTCTGTTTCTTTTACATAGAAACAGATAATTTACACACAAAACTCTGCTACTTTCTCTTCCCCCCCCCCCCCCACTTAAGTATGCTCACATAGATTTTTATAGCACATAGCCATTCTGATTTCTGTATTTGTGCATGCACTGAAAGGTTTAGGGAGGAAACTATGATCTATATGATCTGCTTGGCCTCTGCAGTTTTTTACTTTGTCTGTTGCTCAGGAACATGGGAACAGAGCTGCTTGTCTCAAAGGCACTTCTAGGAAGTGGTCACTGGAGCTTCACTTTCTGCAGTGTATTTTGATAAGACCCCAGAATTTACAGTTCTTACTCATCCTGCAAACATCGCCAACCCTCATAACTCTTGCCTTTATGTATTTTTACACTTTTTTTAATGTTTTGGTACCATACATGAAAGATGATGGCAAAGCAGCAGCTTCCCAAAAATTTTTCCTTTCTGTTGAAGGTGGACTGTCTACAATGGACAGCAGGGGAGACAACTGGACAAGGACACCACCATGGCCAGAAAAATGAACAGCTATCATGGCTCCTTGGTGGTTGTTGAAATGCGTTTAAGGACCTGTCCGTGACAGTTCTACAGAGAGCTTGAAGATAAAGAGAGAAAATTTGCTTGATGTTTGGTTCATTTGAAAAATTCCTCCTCAAATATGTAGAAAGGCTTTCTCAAAAATTCAATTAGTGGCCAAGGGGCCTCTACAAAAATCAATTAGTGGCAGCAGAACCAGAGCACATAGGGACTGACCAGAGAGTCCACAAAAGCAAAGACAGGTAGCTTGTGTCTGGAGCGGGTGAGATGGGGAAATCAGTCATGAGGCAAAAAGACAATGGTATAGTCAAATGACACTTGAGGAAAATTCTCCTTTTGACACAATTTTGAATAAATTCATTTGCCTTTCTAGTCTCACTGCCTTGACATTTGGAGGCTTTCTAGAGATGAGTCTTCAGAGTGCATTCTCAGCACTCTCAGATTACAGTAATTATGAATTACTCCTTTCAGACAGAACTGAGGTTTTACACGAGATTTTTAACTCACAGCTTTGCTAAGTTCTCATATGTCCACATTTCAGGCATGGATATGAAGGCTGGGTCAGCGAAGTTGTCCCAGTTTTGATTGCTTACACCGAGAAATGCTCACCAGCAGGACTGGGCTATATAATGAAGGTCAGAACTGTGAAGAAGCATTGAAAAATGCAAGTAATCCCCAAGTGTTCAAGGTGATACTTACAAGGATTTTACCAGAAGTTCTGACTTGCTACCAAGACCAGAAACATTCCCAGAAGTACACATCCAGGGTACATTAGTCACTATTGGACTAAACAGCAAAACATACTGTGTATTTAATGAGTTATCCTCAATTTAAGGTCTATAAAGAGCCTACTTTTCCAATAGACCTTCTTTAATTTAGCCCCGTTTGCTGAAGATTGCCCATTTAATGCAACACATCATTATGTTTTTATTGTTAGCTTTTTATGAACTGTACCAGATTAGCTGCAGAGAATTTACACTAGATGCTCTAATTAGACCTTTATAGGTAGCCATAATTTTCTTTTCATGTGCCCATAAAGACTGATAAATTAATCTGCAGGAACATGAACGCCGTCATCTTTTCTCCCTCTTCACCACTCACTCCTTGTTATGATAAAGCCCTAATGAACCCACTTGCACAATTCCCTTCTGTTTTGTTTTCCTTTAAAGGCTAATTTCAACTAGGCAATTCAACCAGCTGCAATATTTTTCCATATATGATGCCAGAGAATAAGCAGCAAGCATGATCCTTTCTTATATGGTTTAATCATTTCCATTCTGAGTGGAAAATGATCCGTCAACAATGGCAAACAAAGAGGTGTGATCCATAAAACTTAACTTTGGATCATTTGTTTAACAAAGGGGAAAGTAAGGCAAAATGATAAACAATAAACTCTAGGGCTGCTGATTGTCAGTTAATTAGCAAAAATTGTCAGAATAGGACAAAAACCAGTAGCAAGAGAAAGAGTTTTCTCATTTACAGTTTTGAATATGCTCCTCACACAAGACAGCACTCTTAAAGGATCCAGTCTCTGATTCAGCAAAAAACATTCTTAAGCAGCAAAATCTTTAAAACTGACTTAAATATACACTAAAAAGTTTGTTAACTAGAAGGGATGGTCTACTTTAGATGGGATGCTAATCTAATCTACCTACCTGATCCTGTTGCAGGATCTCTGTTCAATATTTTTTGTCTTTCTCCAGACAGAAATCAGTGAAGACAAATAACATGGTCTTTTCATTAGTGCTGGCATTCACTTGCAAACTGAAGACCATAGTTTTTGCTGCACTAAGTCCTTTACAGTAGCTTGTCTTCTTAAATATTGGCTCAGATTCAGCAATCAAAGAAGAGACTTTGCATTGATACCTACAAAAAGGTAAACACATTTACAATTTCCTTCTTGGGTACTGAAATAAAGAAGTTATACTACCAGTATCAGCCATCAGCAATAATGTGGAAGCAGCATGCTTGCTAAAGAACTATTCAAGCTGTATCAGGTAAAAATATGACTTTGGTTCTTAAATGAATGAAAACCGTACTAGCAAGGGAATGTGGTGTTCAAGAGGTGTTGGTCATGTTTCAAAATGAACCCTATACCAAAGTGCCTGCTGTAGTCCATTATACCAAATACTAAGGAAGAAAAATGTAATTGAAAAAAGCCCGGGTGGGGATGATTCACCACAGGTAGAACCCACAGTGAGTGGTAAAGGAGCTGAGTCACTGCTGGTCCTCTGGGGGATTATGTTGTGTGGAGAAAGTCAGGATGATGCCCTCATGCACCCTGGAACCAGAAAGACCCACCACAAAGGTCTCCTTAACACAGGGCATTGTAGTTTTCCTTGGCCTCCTCTCTTACTAGGGTGGGTTTTTTCTTGCTCAGTTTTCTAAGGAAAAGAAATTCATGTGGTCTTTTGTGTACTCCTATGTGAATCACAGAATCACAGAATCATAGAATTGTTTAGGTTGGAAAAACCTCTAAGATCATCAAGCCTACACTGCCAAGTTCACCACTTAAACCATGTCATTAAGTGCCACATCTACATGTCTTTTAAAACCTCCAGGGATGATGACTCCACCACTTCCCTGGGCAGCCTGTTCCAGTGCTTGATGATCCTTTCAGGGAAGAAATGTTACCTAATGTATGGTCTAAACGGCCCCTGGTGCAATTTGAGGCAGTTTCTTCTTGTCCTTCACCCTTGTTCTTTGGGTGAAGAGACTCATACCAACCTGGCTACACCCTCCTTTCAGGCAGCTGTAGAGAGTGATAAGGTGTCCCCAGAGCCTCTTTTTCTGTGGCTAAACAATTCCAGCTATTTAAAATGTTCCTCATCAGATTGTGCTCCAGACCTTTCCCCAGCTCCATTACCCTTCTCTGGACACACTCTAGCCTCTCAGTGTCTTTCTTGAAGTGAGGGGCCCAAAACTGAACATAGGATTGGAGGTGTAGCCTCACCAGTGCCCAGTACAGGGGACAATCTCTGTCCTGCTCCTGCTAGCCACACCAGGGCTGATCCAGGCCAGGATGCCACCGGCCTTCTTGGCCACCTGGGTACACACTGGATCATGTCCAGCTGCTGTTGACCAGCACTCCCAGGGCCTTTTTGACCAGTCAGTTTTCTAGCCCCTTCCCCCAGCCTGTAGCACTACCTGGGGTTGTTGTGGCCCAAGTGCAGGACCCAGCACTTGGCAACACTGAACCTCATACAAATGGCCTTGGCTTACTGATCCAGCCTGTCCAATCCCTTGCAAAGCTTTTCTACCCTCCCGCAGATTGACACTCCTGCCCAAATTGGTATTGTCTGTAAAATGACAGAGGCTGCACTCGATCCCCTCTCTCAGATTATGGATAAAGATATTAAACAAAACTGGCCCCAACAGTAAGCCCTGGGGAACACCATGTATGACCAGCCACCTGCTGGAGTCCACTCCAGTTCACCACTCCATTCAGCACCACTCTCAGGGCCCAGCCATCCACCCAGTTTTTCAATGAGTGGACGCTGCACACATCCAAGTATGAGCAGCCAGTTTCTCCAGAAGAATATTGTGGGAAATGGTGTCAAAGGCTTTGCTAAGTCCAGGTAGATAACATCCACAGCATTTCTCTCATCAACTAAGTGGGTCTTCTTATCATAAAAGGAGATCATGTTAGTCAAAAATACTTGTATTTGCCTGGCCTTAACCACTAATTCTTATATTTGCTGGCCAATTTTACCAAACATTGAGATATAAAACAATATATAAAAAGAATTTGAAAACATTTTAGGCAACTGCATGACTATTGACAATAGACAGAGAAAACAGAAGTATATTCATGATCTCACTGAGGCAAAGGTCTGAGATTATTTACTCCTTAGTAGATATCAGTGAATCCACTCAAAGCATCCAGGACTCATTCCCAGTCCACAGAACAACTAGATGTGTTTCAAGGGGGTGCCTCCCCTGCATCTATTGTTTCAGTGTTAATTTGGCTCTAAATGGTGACACCTATGAACCTACTACATCAATTGAGGGCAGGGGCTTCTTGCCTCGGCCCCTCTCTTCTGATCCTCCTGTGAAGGAGGAAAAGGTACCTTGCACCATGCTGGAACCTGTGGTGCAATACCGTCATGAGGGAGACACAGTGACCGCCATGGAGTTGAAGCAGGAAAAGAGAAAGTTTAATTTTTCTTTTAGCTTATATAGATTTCTAGAGAAGAGACCACATTGGAAGACTGAGGTTCAACCTCTTCAATTCCACTGGTCTTAGAAAGTGTCCATCAATTGTCCTTCCTACAGAAAGGAATGTAAACTATATAGATAACTACAGGAAAATATTGCTTTGTTTATGTGAAAGTATGTGCAAAAGTTCTGACTCCAGCTAGAAAGCTAGAAAGCAAGACAACAGGGACCCTCATCCATCTCATACTGTCTTCAGGCACTCGTTTCCTGCAGATGTCAGCAGATCTGCTTTTGCCGTGTGCTAAGCAACCAACTCCTCGACTGTTAGCAACACAGCAAAATTTAAACATCCCAAATCTCACAGTCTTGGATTAAGCAATCTTGCTCCTAATTTGTGGGTCTTATTAACTTCTGATAATTTTGATCCAAAACAATGAAGCTAAAGAGGAGTAACAAAAAAGTACATGAAGAAGGAAGTGAGACTGGAAAACATAGTTCCAACTCCCCCTATATACAACTGTTCCAACAGTGCAATGAATTTTACACCAAGCACCAGTCTTGGTAGATTCATTTAATTATGGGACCCTATACACAACCCCATCAAGTAAGTAAACAGGGACATAGTTTGGCTCATGAACTCAGGCAGTGTCTTTCAATTATATTGGGGGAAAGAACATTAGGCCTTTGGAACATCTGAAGCCTATGTGTGATTTTTCACCTTATTACTGGCAAGCATGCAGGATGTGTTTTAGCAAATGCATAGTTCATCAAAAAAATCTGAAAGGCCTGTGGAGCCCTCTGCAAGAAAAATGCTCATTAATTGTTTTACAAGTGATTCTGAACAGAGTTTGCTCAAGTAAAAATATGTTAACAATAAATAAAAGACAGAAGATATTTTAGTAGTGCTTGCATGCATGGCAGCAATGCCAGATCTACCATGTGTTCTGGACAAACACTGGCATCACAGTGCATGGCATCATCTACCAGGTGCTGACACTGTGTGTTACAGGGCTCCCAGAGGGAGCAGGTTCATTAACCATGTCTCCTATTGCTATCATCTGTTTTTGTTTAAACCCAGAAACTGAAAAATGACGCCCTAACAAAGAATAGTTACTACTGCCCTCAAAGGCACCAGCCTTTGCTTTCTAACACCTGACCCACCGCAACATGCTCAGCCCTCCCCAGGTCTCACACAAACTGTGTGCTCACAGAGCCTCCTCTGGGCTGGCCACAGACATTTAGAGGCAGGGGTCCAAGGGGAAAGGCCTGGCTCACAGCCTCGGTTAGAACTGACATACGGACACGTGAGCCAGTGCATCCTATTGTGGCAATTCACACCAAAGCTGCTTCCCCAGGCAGCACTGCTGCCTAACCGAGACACTGAATTATGCTGTCCAAAAGGAGCATTTACACAGTCTTTATGAGGTGCTCTAATTCTGAAAGGGGCAGAGGGGGCTGTTTAGGAAGTACAAAAGTCCCACGAGCTCAGTATCCCTAAAGGGACTGAATATACATAGGACTGGACCTTTTGGTCAAGTCTACGTTGTGGTGAACTTGGATACTCTCTGTGCATACCAAAAGGTATTACAATTAATCTTTAGAGATTTGCATGGGATCTGCTCAATGTTTCTGCTGCTCAGCAAAAACATAACAAAAGCATGTTCCATATATTTTTAAAGCAGGATCTGTCCTATACATCTTACCAAATAAAAACATTTCTTTGCTTTCAGGAGCTAAAGCATTTTGTGTCAGAAATCATTCAACAGATTTGGAAACACCAGTGGTATCCCCAATGTAATACCACCACTCCCCAAGCATTCAGAAATCATGAGTCAGATGTCTCTCTCCAAAAGAAAAATCACACGATTTTTCATGGATTTTCAAACCATGCACATAAAAAAGTGTAATCAATACCAAAAATGCTTTTGGATTTCTTAGTATATAATTGGGATCATGTTTCAATCATTTTTATGACAAAAAAAAAAAAAAACCCCACTAGAAATTTTCTTTGCTTTTCAAACAGAGCTGAGAGATTCTCATATAATCCATTGTTTCTAGGAGCTGGGGTTTTAAGCAAAATAGAAAACACTGTCTCATGAGAAAGTCATAAAGCTGGCAATGCTGCTAGTGTGATACTTTTCTCCTACCATTAAAAGCCTGGCAAGGAAGTAAAAAACACTGAGATGTTCAAAAGCATCTAAACAAACTCTGCTTCTGCATATCAAAAAGTACCTTTTCTTCAATTTCCGCTCTATGCATTCGATTAGATAGGGATCAAATCCTTTTTATCAGACCATCACTGCTGACTAACATAGTCATCTACAGCAAGAGTTGCACTGGAGGCCTCTATTTGTGACATCTTCAGTGTCCTTATAGAGGTGTCACTGGGACATGGTGGCATTTAAGTCCCAAGACCAAGGCACTGGGATAAATCACAAGTGCAAGACATGCCGTGTGGCCACAGAAAAAGGCAGGTGTGTATCCCTGCACCAGGAAAATCAGTCCCTACAGTGGCCTCCTCTCCCTGTGGCCAACAGCAGGTCAGACCAGTAGCTCCAGGCTGTGCTTCTACACAGTCTTGGGTGCTGGCACCACTCTTCGTAGTGCCTAGAGCTCTGTGATTTGCCCCACAACAACCCTGACCCTTCGACTGGCACACAGCTTGTCTGGCCAGGCATGGTGGCCTGCTGAGCCACAGGGCAAGCATGGGCAGGGGACAGCTCAGAAGCTTTGAAAGTAGGCCTCACATGTGAGACCTCAAGGGCTGCCTCAAGGGCCTGTTTGACTTATATTATAGAAGTACTCTGAAAGCTTTCACCTCTATCTTAAATGGTCACGTTTATCTTTCTCCTTCTGTGGCAAACACTAACAGGCAGGCCATGTTTCACCCATTTGCAGAGCTTCGAGAAAGAGTAATCCACTCTAAACATTTTTGATTTTATTCAAAGGAAAAGAGTAAGCACTTCTTAAGGTGTAATTTTTCTGACTTATTTTCGATACTCATTGATCAAATACTACCAAAGGTATTCTTATTTTACTCCATGGACACAACAGGATCCAGGAAGTCAGTTCTGCTATAGATGTCTAAGATTTATTTTGGAGGAGGGCACTGGAGAACTCAATAGATGCATGTAAAATAGGATTTCCTTATTAGCCAGAGCTCCTGCAAGGTTTTATGATAAGACAGGCATCTGCCTTATTAAGAAACAAGAAGGGCAGACCATTTCCCAAATCACTGTTCAAACCCTACAGACCCCCCCAACCAAAGGGAAAACCAAGCCTGTAACCACCACCGAAGCATGTTTTGCATCCAACTCAGATATAGACTGTTTCTGTGCTTAAAAAACCAACACTATACATGAAATACCATTTATAGCATCGTATATTTCTTATTGGACCCTTTGGACAACATGAAAACCACTGTCACAAGCCAGTTTTTAGCCAAATTTGACTAAAACCAGTGATAATTTGGCCACAGCTGTGTGAATTATAGGTCCATAGTTTGTTTCCTAATGAAAAGACAAAAAACATGCTTGGTCATAGCCTCTACTTCTTGCTGTCCTGGGCATTTTGTAAAGGTTTATAGGAGCTCTCCACAGAAATAATGTGTGTCATCCCTGGGAGGACATTTCTCACTACACTTCCCAAAAGTGACTCCTGGTCACATGTAAGAGCAGTGAGCAGTGAAAGGTTGCTGATATTCACTAGGAATAGTGTTTTTGAAGATGCACTCAAAACTTAGTGAACCCATTTCTGAATATAACCTTGCCTTCCCTTGCACCTCAGTCCCCTTCAGGTCTAGGAACAAACATAATGGTTAACTCTGACGTGAAGAGTAAGGAATTATTCTCATGGGGCCAAAACTGGAATCTGTATCACCAGGAAGATCAAAATATGGATACTCCTGTTTTCCTGAGAGAGGGAGCTAACACAATTCTCATGGAGAACGTTAAGCCAGGAACACTAAGCCTTTGAATGAAAGGCAGTTGTTCTGATTCCCCTAACACTGGGCTCGACCGCAGTGCCGACTGCCCTGCTCAGTGGGAAGGAAGTGAAAGACCAAAGAAAAGCAAGCATAGTAGTGCTTTTTGATCCTGGAGTGATTGTAGTAATTGTAATCTTTTACATCTAGCCACTCTTCACAGCAAAATAATGAAAACGATATCAAGACGTAATAATTTGCTAAACATCCAGAGGGAAAAGGAAACCCAAATAATAGGCAGCATAGATTTAAAATTAGTGTTTCCTTTTATTTTAAAACACACACTATTACCAATGGATAAAATCTTAAAAGAGAAATAATTCAGTATGCTAGAATAGGGCCACTGTGATGTGGTTTGAAAACTGGCTGAAGGTTCATAACCAAAGGCTAATTCTCATGTAAATGTAATGAGTTCTGCCCTGTGAGGCAATGCATGAATCAGTGTTTTAAAGTGGAATTTTTTTTAGTACTTACAAATAACCTGAAACAAGAAATAAAGAGCTCAGGAATGAAATCACCAACTGCTAACAGAACTGGAGAAACATCAAGAAACAATGAAAACAGCATAATATTGCAAATGGAAAGAAACCTGCAGTTAAAAAGTGTAAGAAGCTGATGTTAATTCAGGCACAAAATCGGCAACTTATTGCCTGTGGAAAACACTTACTTGGCTCACATACATTCAGCAAGGTGGAGTCCAAGTGCAGATGAGAGTACAGAGGAAGAGCAGATGAGTGCCATAAACATGTACAACCAGAGGCTTGGTGGTATCCAAGCTCTCATGCACTCTTCTTTTTACAGGCAGTAGGTACCCCAGTCCTCCTGAGAAATCAGTCCTACAGCACAGCATCACCAGCCAGAGGGTGGGAGTCTGCAGGTGTGTAGGCCCAATACATGGAACACAGGCTTCCATGTCCTGGAATTTCTGTGCTGGGAGGAGACAGGCACAAGGGGACTGAGCACGGACACACGATAGTGGTCAAGTGACCGAGTGCCCCTGATGTCAGGTGTCTGGGAGGGCATTCTCAGCTGACAGCGAGCCAACAGGGCTGCCCTGCCCAGAGCTGGTTGCACTGGGTTTGTTAGGGCTCCATGTGTGAGAGCCCTAACAAACAAGGCAGAGCATGTGTGGCTTAAGGCTTAAGGCTTTGGGTGGCTCATAAGGTGATGCTGTGTTGGACAGAAGACAGGGTGAGAGAGATGGAGGCCGTTCATTCTCTGCCAAGAACAGGATGGACAGAGACAATTGTGTCCAGGAGACAAGATCGCATGATTTATGAGGAAAGCTCATGCACTCTATGGAGAATCTGGCAAGAAATAAGCAGGAGAAGCAAACATGGATGACAACAACCTGAAAATGCTTAAAGGATGTAAAAACCTGAAAGGTAAGGGTTTATGACCCATTTTCCACAAAGGATTCAGCCTTCTTTTGCTATTTACATCTGTCAATGACTAGTACTTGTAAAGAAATAGAGCTGAGGCCTTCTGAAAATCAGTTACATAAATATAATGAGAAACTGAAACAGGAATTAAATCCATGCTGAATCTCAAAAAAAAGACACCCTGATGCTGTGAAGCTGTGGGATGGTATCCCGAGGCATGCTTCTTCACTTGGGCCTTTCCAAACTGGACTGAAGAAAGAGTTAGTCCTTCAAAGAATCTGTGCTTCAGTGGGTAAAGAGGCAAGCTGCTTGCACCAGCAGGTGTTTTCCTCGTCAGTGTCAAACTTAATTACACAGCACAGGTTCACTTTTGAGCACGTTACAGGAAAAGAACATTTTGAGCCCAAACCCATAGTTTCCCAGCCTCTCAGAGCTCTCACCCATTTGCAAACAATTGCGAAGGTGGAAGAATTCAGGGAACAGATGTAGCCTGCCCCCCTAGTCCCATCTGTTCACATCAGAGAACCACCACGCAATCTGGCAGGGAGAGCTCTCTCCACTCAAGATAAACGCTGGCCCGGGCTGAGAGGGGAGAGGGGAGGGGGGTCAGGGAGGGGCGGTGGTCGCGGGTCAGATCCAAGAGGCACTGCCAGTGCTGTGTGGGAAGCTTGCATGGCATCTGCCAGTACCATGTCTGGCTCAAGTCAGAGCAAAATCCTTCAGCAAAGTCTGTCAAAACACAAAGAACTTGCCTGAAGCTTTTTGCATCCCCCTGAGCGCACATCTTCCCACGAACACCACTGCGGCGAGGAAATGTCTCTCGCTCCCCAGCCAGCCAGAGGAGGCTTGGGAATTTGGGGATGTAGGCATGAGAGGATGTGCCAAATACACAGTATGGAAGGCAAGACTGAAGTAAATGGGTGTTCAGAGGTATAGACGTGAAAGGCAGGGGAATATGGCCAGCAAAGCATTTGTATATTTGCTTTCCTGCACTGCAAATCATTAATAGCAGTGCTGAACATCCTTCACTGGGATAAAATTCCTGTGATTTGGAAGCCTCAGTGATGCAGGCTTTGATCATGTGTATCCAGCAGCCCTCGCTCCTTCTCTTGAAGCCTGACTCAAGGCATGGCCTGCTTACCCTTCCCTTCTTCATCACCACCTCGTCCTGCAGCCTTTCTGCTCATCTGGAGCTGCTCCAGACCTCTCTCGGGAGCACACAAGGCAGTGGCAAGGTGATGGAAGTGTGGTGTGACAGCCACTGGTGCTGGGCAGAGAGCAGATTTCAGCTGCCAGTTCACACTCCTCCCAAGCCTTCTCTTTCTCTGTGGAAACAGGCTGACACGACTTTCCTCCTTTTCAAGGGTGTTGCAAAGATCTAGATCCATGAAGCATTCAGCCAGTGCACCTTCAGGCAAGTATCCAGGCTGTAACATAGCACTGCCCTAACTAAGCCATCCTCCAGTTCTCCCTATGGCAAAAGTAGTGTAAAAACAGCACACAGCCAAGGTTCAGCAATAAAATTATGAGAAAAGAACACAGCCTTCTTCTAAGTAAATAGGGAGATATCAATGAAAAACAGCAAAGCTGATCCTCCTCCACTGTTGGTGTAACTCAGCACTTCAGATGTGAGATCACAAAATATTAATGGGAAAAGGCAAAGCCATAATGCTTTTCTACTGATAGCTGAAGTGCAAACTATTTTTAATCCTTTTCTCTTTTTTTTAAATGGATGTTCTTGTGGTGGTGTTTGGGGGTGCTTAATATCCTCTGGGAAAGATAAACATCAGTGATTATTTTAGGCCTGTATGACCTTGCTGAGGAGTAACATGACTCCTTGCAGGGCTAAGAGCAGACTTGGCAGAGCCCAGTTGTAAGGAAGTCTTCTATTGTGCAGACTTGCTTTGCCTGTGAAGCAATATATATTTTTTGTCTTGCAGAGTGGAACTCAGAGAAAAGGCTCAGCCTGCACCAAATTCTAGCAAAAAATGACTGACTCATTTTCAGAAAATCAAACAGGATCACAGGAGGAAGTAATAACTGGCCTTTGGAGCTGAACACTTTAAAACCCTGATCTTGATTGACCCTCACAATGGCAAGGGAACAAGATAGCAAATGACAGTGGAAAGCAAGGCACATTCTCTTCAGTTTCAATCAGTCTTTGATTTATGACAGATTTCACTAAACATTAAAAAAAATGCCCACCCTAACATGTCCAGCAGTGTTTTCATTTAAACTAACAAAGCAGCGTTTCAAATTTCTGACCACGTCTTGGTTGGCCAACAGCAGAGCCTCTTTCCTGAACAAAATGATTTGTTGTAGCAGAGTGGAGTAAGCCACAACAGCTGTAAATCTGCGTTTGCTTCCCTGCACAGCCCTGCTGCACCTGCAGATGAACTTTCAGTTCTGAATTTGAAACAAACAGCCCTCGCAGTAAATGAATTTATTAGCTGTCACATGTCCAGACTTTTGCAGGGCACTTGAGTCATGGATGGAGTTATGAACAAGGAACAGGTTATAACCAAAGCAGGAGCATGCAATTATTTTTAATGCTGCTTCCACATAGTCTATCACTCCTTTTATCACTCCTCTACGATTTTGCCGGGGAAGGCCAGGGTGCTTTAGTGGTCTGATCTTTTCTCCTTCCCCTCTCCCCTCCCACTCACATATAGCTGTGTGTGCCATGCACACTTGCACTGTGTGGCATATGGCTGCAGTCCTACGCAGCATCTCTTGCCCCTTCACCCTCAGCCAGCTGCTGCACCCAGCCCTTAACAAAAAGTAACACATTTGGGGTAAACAAGTGTGGCTGTGAGCTATCCTAACTGAGCTTTCAGCAGAGCTCAGAATCCTTTCTAGATTAAATTTAAGATTATGCTTTTGGGTTGACAGCCTATTTTAAAATGGCATAAAGAAATGCAGGACTGCTGTTGTTATCTCTGAACTCGGCAGTCTCTGCAATACCCTGAGTGAAGAATTTGGCAGGATCCAAAGAGCTTCTAGTTACATATGGGTCAACCTCAAAGAAGTAGCACTTCCAAATAGCACAAGGAATTTCCCAGGCATCCACAAACTTCATAATATCCACTTCACAAGCTTATCTTTGTTATCTCCTCCCCATTAGAGTGATTTAGATATTATCAAGTAGGCCAAAAATCTGCCTTGGTCAGCTTGATGAGATGTGTAGGAGAAGGAAGGTGCCCTCTTGCAGCTGTGTTGATGTGTAGCATGAGCTATTCTGCCTCCACAGAGCTTCCACCTGGCTGAGACAGAGGGAAAGAATCACCATAGGAATTCACAGCCCTTGCATAAGTTTGCAGTAGCCATGTGAAGCAGCAAGGCTCTGTGAGCAGAAGGCTGGGGAACATGGGTGTCTCCTCATCCCTCTTCTCACCAGGCTGCCCACACAATTGCCAGCACCCTTGATTAGTCCCTCTAATTAGTCTCTTCCTAACCATGGCCTTTCCTTCTCATTTGGCTGGCCTGAAATGCTGATAGATGGTAAAAGTTATGACTTTAGCATGAAGACACCACTAAGCCAAATGGATGGTACTTCACTGTGTACAAGGAAACTTTTTACACCACTGCCTAATAAAAAGAGGCATAGGATGAGGATGCAGTTAGGTTTGAGGTGAGTTTACAGCTTCAATCCAATTTCCTCTTTGCCCACTGCCCTGAAGCTCAGACAAATCCAGTGCAAACAGAACAAATCCCCTGGGGCCAGAGGAAGGAGTGTGCAGAGTTTTCCTTCCCTTTTCTTCCCACCTCACCCCAGTTCTGCCAGTTTAACTTCCCTGATACTTGTAGAAGAACATAAGCACCATTGACACCCGTATCTGGGGGCCTGGAAATGTTATAAACTAACATAGCAAGACCTGCAGTAGGACATATCCTTAGCTGCATCTCACTCAATACTATTAAGACCATTTTGCCTCAGGGGAGGAAAATGAAACAGGAACTCCGGAAGCTGATTTCCCGGATTTCTCTGACACCACAGCATGCGTGACCCCAGAAGATTGCTGCTGCAGTTTACAGTAGCCAGCTCCGCTCTGGCTAGTGGAGAAAAAGTTGAGAAACATTAGGCTCCTTAAGGAAAGAATCTTCAGTAGCTCCTCAGATGGAGCAGCATACAAAAACCTATTCATTTTCAAGACGTGGTTCAGTTTGAGGATGACTCCCTGAATGATAAACAACTTTGTGGATACTTCTGCTATGCACTCAGCAGTAGCTTTTCCGTTGGAAAAACAGCGGTAGAACTGGGTTAAAGTGTCATTAAGAAGCTCAGCCTTTACACTCACCAAATATTAAAAACAATCCCTTCATTTCATAAGACCTCGCTGCTTTTGGATTCATCCACATCTGCTGTCCTCTTGGTTTTGTTGCTGAAAAGACTTGGAACAAGTTATCTCCTGGAGTAAACCGATGTGGTGTCAGCTGATGTCAGCAGCGCTGCACCAGTTTGCACCAGTGGCAAATCTGGCCCCAGCCACACGAGAATCAGGAAATTGAGGTTACAGAAAGGGTTTTTTGTACTACAGGAATGAATGACAGCGCAGTTTCAGTTTCCTGTGTGACTACATTTCTCGCATCCCTTGCTTTTGGTCTTTCTCACACACTGAATCCCAAGCACAGCATGCTGTGAGGAAAGATTAAAGATGTTGCAGATCTCATTAATCTGGAGTGTCCCTGAACACGTAGCTACTACAGCTCTGTGGGGAGGACAGAAATTTCCATACCGAACAAGTAATATCACAGAAATAAGTAAGAAAAAAAATTGCAGGATAAAAGCAACTCTTTTGAGCAGACATTTAGCTTTAAAGCAGCAACCCTTCATCTCCCTGGCCAAGTCCTCTGCTGGTGTAAGCTGTCACATCTTCATCAAGCCGTATTATTTACGCTAGTTGACTTGTCCTGGTGTATTTGGAAAACAAAGTTCATATACTTTATGTTGTAACTTCTTGAGACATCACAGCCACCAAGTAACTAGACAATTATCTCCAAATCCTGTTAAATGCAATAAGATACAGAAAAGAGGCAATGGCTTCACTGACAAACCGTGGGTGGATCCTGTGGTAATACCTAAGCTTTAGACCTTAACTAGATCACAATGAAACCAAAAGAAGTTTCTGTCACCTCCCATGTTGTCAAGATCTGTCCCCAGCTTCTGAGCCGGATCTCCCAACTCAATCACAGAGCACTGCAAGCCAGCCTAACATCAGAGGCTGTGACAATAACCAGGCAGTTTTTTACCTTTGGAAGTAAACAGGTGGTGATGCTGTTGGCTGCAGTTCATAGGCAGTCTCACATGGTCAGAGGTTTTGCAGGATTCACCTTCTGACTATGATCACAGGAGGGCTGCAAGCTCCAGAAGTTTTTCACTGACTCATGCAGAGTCAAGATTTCCCTGCGTATTCCCTGGCCAACCCCTACAGGAAGTAATTTTGCTTTCTTCTTATTCCTTTAGAAATCAGACCTTTGCTAGATGACAATTTATGATGAACATTTAGAACACCTTTCCCTGAGATGTGTATGTTAAAATAGGACACCTGAGACCATCTATTATACCACTGAACAGCCAGGTAGGAAATTCTAATTCAAAAAACAAAATCAGAAAACCACCCCTGCAACAGTTCTTTCCTATAAAAAAGGATTTTTTGAAACATCCAGATGTCCTGAAAGCCAGAGGAGTCCATAACAAAATCCTATTATTTCTCACCTTCTCAAATACATTACAGTAAAAGGCAGTTGCCTCTATCTCAATTAAATACAATGCAAGAACATGACATGGGAGCCAGAGTTGTAGAGAATAGTCAATTACAGCAAATTATATATGCAGTGGTGTTTTAATGCTTCAGAATAACCCTGACATCCTACACCTTGTTTCTGTACACTCAGAGGGAATGTGGTGAGAAAGCAGTGGCTAACAAGGGATTCAGGCAGGGTCTGCTCTCCTGGATGAGCCCTGTGGCCTCAGTTATTCATTCTCTAATGTGAGAGTAATGGAACTGGCTGGTTTTGTAAATTGCTTTGAGATCTGCCCATAGAAAGTGATTTGTAGAAACATGCACTGCTTTTAATTCCACCTCCAGGGAATAATGGCACTACTCAGAGTACGAGAAGCTCAGTATGAAGATAGCTTTTTGCTGGACCTAGGCTTTGATTAATTTTTTTCCCCTGTTTACACTGTGTATTTACTTTTTGCACTTCATTCAGAATAGATAATGAAAACAGTATAGTCTGCTTCCACTTTTGTTTCTGGAACAGATCAAAGACTTTAATGGACTCAGACTCAGCAGAACTCTGAATGCTTCTTTCTGTACAGATACAGCCAATTAAATGGCTCTGTTCGCTTCCAGGAGGATTACTTGAGATTTTATTATTTGCACTGCTCTAAATGCAGTCCTCAGAAGAGAGTGGACACATTCTGCCAAAAAAAAAAAAAAAAAAAAAAAAAAAAAAAAAAAAAAAAAAAGTGGAAAATAGCAAAGGATTTTTTTCTGCTTCTCTGTATTTCATGAAATCAGCCTTAGCAAAGTGCACTGCACTCTTCCTTATTAAAGCAGTCCTGTCCTTTTCTTTTTCTCCCTGCCTTGGAATTGCTACAGAGGGATAAAGTTCTGCATGGCTCACTCACTCACACAGTTGCAATAAGTCAGAGCAGGCTGGCTCCCTGCCCAACAAAACACAAACTCCCCTGAAGTCTCCAGCTTTTCCATGGCAACACCACAGTCATCAACACAGCAAACAATCACTCCAACCCCTTCTACTTCTCCGCTCATAGCACAGGGAAGGATTGCATTGCACCCAGTCCATGGACCTGTGCTAATTATTGGGCATGAAAGGAGATAGTGATGGAGATCATGTAACCCTCTGCATGAAGCTTTACATGAGATCAAAGGAAAGAAAAAGCACTGAAACACTTCACACTTCTCACTGTACTTTGCTTAAATGAAAAGATTGTTTCTCCATGTTCGGGACACGAAACACCAAAAAGAGTAAGCACCCTGCAACTGAACGGGGCTGCAAACAGCACTACAAAGCAAGAGTCTAACCCTGAGTAGAGCCTCTTAGCCTGAGAGAACCACCTGTCACTTCAAGGTGTGTAATGGCCTGATCCTTGCCATGGTTATTGACGTGCTGGGCGTGTGCCTGGCTTTCAGGGAATAACAGCAGAACGTTGGTTCTGCAAATGGAATTGTTCCCCAGCTCTGCTGTGATCTTGAGTTGCTCCAAATCTTCCTAGAGGAGGGAGCAGTTACAGTGCTGGGGCCCTGATCTGTCACTGCTCTGCACTGGCATCCTTCACACCTGTCCAAATAAAAGCCAACACCAGAGCTGAACACCACCATCCTCATCTGGTAACATTTTACTCACAGTTTGCAAAGGTATATAAGACCTCACAAGCTGCAAGGCTATAGAAAATTAGGCCCAAAAGGCTCCAAAGTATCTTATTTAAACTAAGAGCTAGTGGTTTTCAAGCTGTGGTCTGCAGACCCATGAAGGTCTAAGGACCACTTCTGAAGGGTCTGTCTAAGCTAAGTAAGAAAAGCAACTCAATTGCCATGAGGCTTAAATTAGTTGTAAATGAACTTTCGTATGTATGGGAAAACTTTTAGAGGATCTGTAGTTTATAAAAGATTGACAGGTATGTCTACAGACTTTATACTCCCCCGTAGACATGGTAAGAACCTGCTCTGTGCAAGAAAAGCTACCCTGGTTTCGGATAATTTGAGGGTATATGTGACAGCATGGATAAGCATATGGGCAGTTCTCTGCCACTAAACCTCAGCAGTGTAAACTTAAGAATGGATATAGTTCTCTTGGCATAAGCAATATTGGAATTTCTTTGGACTAAGATTTTTCTTGTTTAGCTTTCAGGCCTTCATTAAAGTAAAAAAAGCTTTGTAGGCTGGAAATACCATAGGTTGACTAGTTCCTTGTGGACAAAGTAATTTCTAAAGTAAATTGGCCCCCAAACAGCCATTTCCAACTCAAATCCTGATGCAAAGGAATGTTCTTCAGGCTTTACAAAATTATTTAACTATTTTCACAACATTTGAAAAAATTATTTATTTGGAAAAAGTTCAAAATGGAAATAGTACTCCCAGTATTCAAACTTAAATGTAGGCTGAGATAGCCCCATGCTTTCCATGTGCCTGGCCTTCGAGTAAACCTGTGTAAAGGTGTGAACCTTTGCTGCAGGACAAGTGACCTGAGGGTGTCAGTCCCC
Source organism: Cettia cetti (assembly GCA_013401135.1). NCBI lineage: Eukaryota > Metazoa > Chordata > Aves > Passeriformes > Sylviidae > Cettia > Cettia cetti. The sequence continues at coordinate 27,070 of VZUI01079446.1, forward strand.
ACTGCAAAATCCTGCCACCATTAATCTTTCTTCACTGACACATGTGACTGAGGCACTGTGGGGCCACAGTCCCTTGTACAGAGCTCTGCAGTTTGTCTTGGTCCAGTACAACCTGTCAGAGAATTCATCCTTCTTTTGGGGTGAATGATACAAACAAGGATTCCGGTGGACTAACAGCAGTTCAGTTACATGTGCTTCAGTCCAACTCAGTGCAGAACTGCTCTGAAACATACCCCAGCCAGAATAATTTGTTGTAACTTACATTAGAGGCATTTAGGTGTGGATAGCTTAAGAAAGAAGGCGAGTTTTCGACGTGATAGATATACACATAGCTCAGGCAGGATTTGTTGCAACCAACACAAATCTTGACACCCTAACACTGAGCCGAACTCTCATTGGCAAGAGAAGCACTTCATTTGATACCCACAGTGTGATGAGGTCCTAATGACGGTATGTTCCATGCCATTTTAAGATTGCTTCACCCTGGCCACCGGGTTACATCTGCACAGGACAGGCAAAAATGTAACCCGCTGGCCAGTGTGTGTTGTGCATCCATTTCTGTGGCTCATCCACAGAGGAAATGAGTCTCTCAGCTACTACCCTGAAAGAGCTGGTTTGTCCGCCCACACTATGATAGCTTGTAAGTTTAATTCTAGAGGTCCCTGGTGGTGGTGAAAACGGTGGTTAGCATGCAAGTCTCTGTGTGTTAACATGAACTAGGACACAGAAAAAGAAGTTGCCCTATGATTATGTACTGATGACCAGAACAAAGCCAGTCAACCCAAACCGAGTTCTTTTACGAAAATGATTTTTAATTTGATTTTACCTTATCTTAAGAACATAGCATCCACTTTAAGGTTGGGGCCAGTTCTTTCTTCATTGGCAACAGGAACACCTGTCTTCTGTATGAACAGGCTCAATAGTACAACCCCAGTGGCTCCTACTGAGACACTACAATAAAACTTCCTCCTGGGACTCTGTGATGCACTGCCACAACAGTCTCAGAACCTACAGACCCAGAAAACCAATCTAGAGCTTCGCACTAGGCTGCCTCAGCTGTGGTAAGATTCCCTTCAACAGGCTGGGGACCTTAGGATGAACATGATGTTCCCTCTGTCACTCCTTCACGTGCCACTGGTGATGGGCACAGATGTGTGTCAGGATGTCAGCCCCACGGGGCAGCCTCAGCTGGAGGAAGTCAGATTGGTTTCCAGCGAGACCAGAAAAGCGAAGATCAAGTGGCTTATTAACCAGAGGTGAAATTACACCCTTGTTGCTACTGGTACAGATTCTCTTCTTTCTCTCACTGGTGTTAATCAGAAGAAAGTAATGAGATTGGGTATAAAATTGAAGGCTCCTGCCCTAGCCAAGGATCTACATGTTCATTTTCTGGTTTGTACCCAGCTGCTTAAGTGCCTTTCTGCATGCAAAGGCATTGTCTGTCAGTAGGTCAGACCTTTTCATTCGGCAACACCAGATACTCCTTCCCTTCAGAGACAGATGGGGTGGAAATTCTCAGCCATCTGCCTAGTGTTCCTTGCTAGCCAAGAAATCACTTAGCCCACACTGGGAAAGCAAATGTGGAGCCCTTCATATCACCATCCTACATTATGGTTCACCCCTGCCCAGTCAGAAGCATCCCTTGCCATTACCCAGAGCAGCCCCAGGTACCAGTGGCTCTGGTTTGAATGCCTGCTCACCTCACCACACCAGTGGGCTATCTTCTGCTGGCTGACAGCCTTTAGACACACCATTGGGCATCATCAACAGTGCAAGCTGCAAGTGTTCCAATAGGAACCAAACACTCCAGCTTAATTTTGCTTTCTCTTTTGCAGGACTGTTGTCATGAATAAGCAGACATTCTTCTGCCTGCTGTAAGCAGGAAAGGCACTCACTGTGTCTCCTGCAAAGCAACCCATCCTGGCTAAACCTAAGGGCCTTAATGGACCCTCATAAACACCTCTGGGTGCCTCCTTGTTGTGCTTGGTTTGGGAATTATTTGTGTGAAGGGTGTGTCTTTCTTATCATTGAGTTCCTCACTGGAACAGGTAGCCCAGACATGTGGTGGAGTCTCTCTTACTGGAGATATTCAAGAACCATCTAGATGCAATCCTGTGCCATAGGACACAAAATCCTGCGTCTAGGACAGTCCCACTTGAGCAGGAGGGTTGGACCAGATGACCTACTGTGGTCCCTTTTAACCTTAACCCCTTTAACCTGTTCATTTATCCATTTTGGGATTCTGAGTTTTTGCTGGAGTATAACTAGATATCCCTTTGCCTCAGTAACTGTTATATAAAGAGAATTGCTGGAAATGTTTCTGTGATGCAAGAGCAGACAAAAAAAAAATGAAAGGGGAGGCAGTGAGGAGAAGGATTGATTAACTGGACCACCCTAACTGTGCATTACTGAGCAGTGCCACCAGTAAACTAACTGCAAATAAACACTGACAGTAGCCTGTAGCTCATTCCCATCATGGAAACCAAATGAAATCTAATGGTGTAGAAACTACAGGACCTCTTCAGAAAAATGGTCTCATTAATGTTTCTGACTGGTGATCAGAGGTGTCCGTGGCCTTGCATTTAAATTTTGCTGGAGAAACTCTCTAAGTCACAGGAAACCTTTGAACAATCCATTTCTGTGCTATAGCATCTCAGTCACCCACATTAAGTCTCTGCCACCAGGTCCTTACCACCTCAAAGTAAGTGGGATAGGAGAAGGACAAGAAAGTCTGCTGTTTGCAATGCTCACTGCCTAATAAAAGAGCTTGTATAGCTCTTTTAACCTTTGGTCAACATTATGTCTCATGCCTCTCTGCCTCATGTTGTTACCAAGGCCCCAATCTCCTTCCTGCCATCCCTTGATAAAAGGATAATAAATGCAGTAAAGATACTAATGTGTTAGGTTAGATTAGATTAGATAAGAGATGGTTACAAAAGACCAGCAGAGTTGTTCATGCAGGACTTAAATGTCTCTGGCTTGAAGCAGCTTTGTTTTGCTTTCAAATCCATTGCTCCTGTAATATTGTACCTTTCCAGACCATTTCAGAAGAAGACAGGTTCAAACTTGTAGATCATTGCCCCTGTGAGAGGCAATGGCTCAGGCCTTCCCTAAAAAGCACTCACATTAAGTTGATGCCCACACAACCTTCAAAGTGCACACACAGAGTGGTTTATAAGGCAGGAAAAGGTGATGGCTAAAGACGGACTAAAAGCTGAGGGAGAAAACCTGTTCTGAGGAGACAAGGCATATCAAGAGACAGAAAAGCACAAGTCTTAGATGTGCAATTGTCTTGTAATAGGCCTGGTAAAACAGGAGATCTGGCCACTGGCTCCCGTTGTACTGCTAGAGTGGAGTCAGTCAAATTGGATCAGTGGGGTTTTTTCCTTGGAAAAAGACAGAAGATAATTTTACTACTTCTTGAAAGAATGGCTATCCTGCTCTGCATCAGTTTGCTTTCCTAGTCCCAGGGTAATTTTTTTCAAGCTTCCTTTGCTTACATGTCATAGGATTGTACAGAGCTAGACACTTGAACACTGACAGCAAAATTTCACTTTGCCCTTCAGCTCTTCTTCTGCCTTCAGCTCCTAGCACTGGCCTCTTTACACCACACTGAGATCGATGGTTACCATGTGTGCTGGGAAGTCCAGGCATCCCACACCCTGCAAGGACTCTGAGAAACAGTGAGTCCGAGAGACAAAGTTTCAGCCTTATTACTGGATTTCCCTTTTGGGACCTGCCTGTGTGTGGTATGCCTAGAGCCCTTTACAGGTAAAGCCCTTTTCAATAAATTATTGCCTTTAATTTTTAAAAATACATTTTCAGTAATATATCTATAGAATGAAAAGCCAAAACAGCAGAAACAGTGACAGATCAGAAGGCAATGATAATAACTCCCTTCTCTAAAGGCCCAACACTTACATCATTGGCAAGAAAAGAGACTGGACTCTCTCTTACTAGCACAATTCAGGATTTTTCCTAGACCACACATACATGCAAGGAAGGAAATGGGCCTTTTACATTTGTTCTCTAGTATTTCTGACTGTTCAAGAAACAAGGAAGCCTGTTTTTATATAAGGCATTTAAAATAGTGTTTTCACTATACAGCAAATCAAAATGTCAAGTTAGTGTTACAAGCATAATTTCAGAAAGTAAATAGGTAACTACTTCTTAGGTAAATACAAAGAATACTTTGTCCTCTGGCACTGATGGATGACTCATTGACTGATGCACTGATGTCACATGTTGGCATTTTTTTTTCAGCCACGGCTCCAGCCTGTATTCTTGACTCAAGCAAAATCTCCTAGGGATAGATGTTCCAAAAGTCTCCAGAGGTTTTAGGCTGAGATTCAAAAATACAGTTAGATGTCCAGTTCTCCTTGGTTTCAGTTCAGTACAAGGAAGATTTGATGCCTACATGTTTTAAGTCAAGAAGATTTGAACTCCTAACAGTTCCCAGACTGGTGAATGGAAAACAGGAGAGGAATCAAAGAGTCCAAGGTTCCAACTCCCTGTCAAGCACAGTCATAGAAATAATGCTAACTCTGTATGAAGATTTCCTTTCTAAGATATAATTACTCTTCATTTAATGGCAGTTGCTTTAAATAATCTGCACCTGGGTACGTAACACACTTTATTGAAAGTTCAAGAGGCAAACAGGCAGTAGTGCTACCAAAATGTGTTTACAGTTCAGAGATACTCAGATTGCAGAGCGAGTGAAAATGTAAAAAGTGACCAGGAGAGCCTCTACATTTTCTACCTTGTCTGCACCACCCACCCATTCTATTTAAGAGTCACTAAAAAGACAAGATGGTGGATGAACTACTATTCTTAAAACTTTGGTATACTCTTAAGTATTTTCTGAATCAGACCAATAAAGATGCCTCCTCCAGAATGGGGTCCACTTCAACAAGGCAGCACTCAAACAGAAAAGTATTTAATCATATCATTAATGTCACACATATTTTATTTTTCTGAACTGGAGCCTAAGCATTCACAACTGTATGCCCAGTCTGTGAGTGCCCATGGCCTGTGCTGAAGGGCCAAAGAACCTACAAGCGCATTGTCAACTCACAGAAGTTTTGCTCTAAGTTTCTTACGACACAGGAACTTTGAGCTCATGCTTTATAAAAACTAGTAAGGAAAGAGACAGGCTCATGGTCATTAGATGCCCCATTTAAGCAAAAAGCTAAAGACAGCTAAAGAAGCAGTATGAGGGAAGATGAGGAGAACATGTGGAAAACATGTGTTCAGCATGTCTCTCTTAGCCTGGCCCTCTGGCCTTTCCAAACTAGAAAAACAACATTACGAAGCAGCAGTGTCAGAAGCATGAAAGGAGAGATGGGAGGGAATAACCCAGGTGAGAGTGGGTGAATGTGGAGGAGGAGACATGGCTTATAGCTTTAGGAAGTGGAGGAGGGGGACAGCAAAGAACTTTACCAGGGGAAGGGGGTTAGTATGACTTCAGTGACCAAAAGTGGCAATGCAAGGCTGGGGTGAGGAGTCCTTCTGACCTGTGTCAAAGAGCCTGTGCTTTGATGGCAGCCTGGGAGATCCAAACACAGACAGTATGTTCTGGGAGAGGGCTGCAAGAACCACATAATAAAGTGTTGCAGTAAATAGCCCTTCTGGCACACTCAATGCAAAGGCTGTTATCCTTCTGAGGCATGACAGAATGAACACACATTCAATACACTAGCAAGGGGGTTATCAACCTCACTAGCCATCCTGGCTCTAGCAGGGTCCGTCAGGTGTATTGTGTGTGGTATGTCAAAGGCCTTACATATGGTTGGTTTATACAGAAAGTTTTAGAAGTACATACTGTTTATTCAAGGGACTGGATTAACTTCTGCAGAGCTATTCTGGTCCACCTGTAAACACATGGACTAAAGGGCCTTATGAAAAGTAGCTACTGTGCAATTCCAAGTGGTGCCTTTTAAAACATGGACATCTTGTGTTATGAATGCTGGGGGTTTGTTTTGGTTTCTTAGTAGCAAAAATGACAGGATCATGCTATACAACTACTGGATAGGGTTATTTTTTTCCCCCAGTTTAAAGCTGTTTTTTCCCCACCAGTCCCCTAGGGCTGAGAAAGTTGTATGTTAAACCTGCAGTATAAACTGCTGCTGGCAATTGCCCTCATCCAATGCCCTTGCTTAGATGAATAGCGAGGTCTGTATGGGACTGACCAAAGGGACGAGAGAGGAGAGGGCAGTGGTGCTCCCAGGCCTGCTTACTCAGGCGCCTCATAGACTCCAGCCCAGGCACATCTACAGCCTCCTTAGCTGCTGAGAGTGGCACTGATGGCATCCCAGGAGCTTCCACATGAAAGATGGTGAAGCCTAGTTTGAGGCCTTCACACTGCACCTGGGCTGTGCTCTCAGACTCACCATCCACACACAGACAGTAGGCTGTGCCTTCAGGTTGCCTCAGGGCACCCCTCGAAGGACAGTCTAGACTTACCCAAAGGGACGGCTCAGAATAACTGAGCCTGGAATTAGCCATTAGCTCTCTTTTCTAAACTATGACTTTGACAGAAAGCAAGAAGAATCTGTAGTAAAGGGGCAGAAAAAAGCTGGGAGAAGCAGAGGAAAAGAAGAGGGAGTGGGGAATGGGGCCAGAATGTGTTTGCAGCTGCTGGCCATCAAATTTCAATTCAATCAACATGACTGAGTTCCAGCTCCTGAAAAAGAGAGCTTTTGATGACATACTGACATAGCCTGAACTACAGTGGTCCAAGTGGCAGTGCTATAATTATAAGGATTATATTTAATACTGCATTTAGAAATGAAGGTCTGAAATACTGTGGCACACTCTCTCTCCCTAAAAGCTAGCCAAAATATGTCCTAGGAACCATTATGGTAATACACAAAGTTGGTAGGAAAAAAGAAACGTCAGAACTCAAATCCTTATAAAAAGGGATCATGTGGCTGGCAGCTCAGGTCTGTTGGGAGTTGAGCATTGAGGAGGAAAAATGAGTGTGAAAGGAAGGGCAATTGGATTTGCAGGAAAAATAGAAAGTAGCTTTTAAAAGTACAGCATTAACTGGTTTAAGGAAATAAGTCAATTGATAATTAATCTGAATTTGGATTCTTTTTGTAGCATGTTGTGGACTTCAGCCAGGTTGAGGCCTGTTTGTTGAACAAAGACCAAACCCTGCAAATATTTCTTGACTTGCTTAATTCGACACATCTTGATTTCAGTGCGATTACCCATGTGTGCACAATTAAGCACACGCATAAGTGTTTCCGGGCACTGGGCCATGGAGGTAAGCGGCTGCATGTTGAACACCAAGTGTATCTAGCTTGGAAGGATGTGGAACCAAGAGCTTTCAGAGAAGCAGAGAGAATGCATTTCTTTGGAAGACAAAATAATTTACTATAAACCACCATAATGATCAGAAATAAAAAGCCTGATCCTACATTGGGATGATGTCCCACAGTGCCACATCCACAGTGTTTCCCATAGGCAGTTTCAGGAGGGGCAAATCAGATCATAATCAAGGCTGAAACTGCAGATGTTGAGCTACCATAACAATGAGAAAAAGAGGAAAAAAAAGGGAAAAAGAGTGAGAGGGGGGAAGAAGGGAAGGGAAGGGAAGGGAAGGGAAGGGAAGGGAAGGGAAGGGAAGGGAAGGGAAG
>VZUI01079452.1:0-14197 GCA_013401135.1 Cettia cetti
GGAAACAGTAGAAGAGACTCTTTGTTTTATACTAGAGGAGGCATCCTTAAACAGTACCCCTAATAAGCAGATTATGACCCGTGTGCAGTGTTGGAAAAGCTGCTAAGCTGGGTAGGATATTTCACAGTTTGCAGAGCCTCTTTTCTGGCTTCTACAGATGTGTGGTATTGGAAGCCACTAGAGGACTGCTCCTCGTATGACCATATCTCCATGAGACTCAGACTCCTTTCCTAAAGGAACTGAACAAAAGATTATTCTTAAATGGTAAAACTGACTGAAATTACAGGTTTTGTTTTTTATGTTGTGTGTAGAAAAGTGAATACTAGCAGGGCGAGAGAAGGATGTCTTGTCGTTTTATGTGTTTTGTTATTTTCTTCTTCTTAATTTGCATGCATAAACTATCTTTTGTAATTTTAAGGTAAGCCTGTTTTGCTTTCTGAGTTCTCCTAGTCATATATAAAACTGCAAACACTAAAACCTTTACACATTTTTATTTCAAAAGTGGTTATATTTAATATATAACATTATGTTTAATATTTTTATTTAATGGGTGAGATAGTGGAGACAAAAAAGAAAGAAAAGAGGCAGATCAGCTTTCTGGTACAGTCTTTTCTATCTGAGAAGAAATTGTGACTTTTGGAAAGTTCTGCTTGAATTTACAAATAATGTGGTAAAAAACGTTACAAGAAAAATACTTTAGAACATAGGAAAGGGCCAACTTTTTTTATTTTAATATTTACAGTGACAGTATAATTGCTAGGACATGAGAAAGGACTTAAGTGAGTGTACTGAGTCATATGAAAAATGGGCCAGTTCAGTCTTTTTTGTTATTTTTGACTCATATAACTCCTGCTCTGGGGTTTTCTTTCCATAAAGCTAGAGATGATACAGTGAATGGACAGGACCAACCTGCTGCTGATCAGAGAATCACAGAATGGTTTGAGTTGGAAGGGACCTTAAAGATCTTCTTAATTGCAACACCCTTTCTGTGGGCAATCTCCCACTAGACCAGGTTGCTCAGAGTGCCATCCAATGTAGCCTTGAACAGTTCCAGGGTTGGAGCATCTTCCAGTTGTTTGGGTTTTGTTTCCCCATTATTGTTCCTTTCTTGTTGTTTTTTAACTTTATTGGGCTCATTAAGTACTAGCATAGTAGTAATAGTAGTAGTAGTAATTATATTCCAAAGCAGAAGAATTTCTGTCAGCGCTTTTAATAATTCTTGATGAAATGTCCCATTTCAATGGAAGAAAAGCACACCAGCAATAAATGACTACAAAATCAGATAGGTGCAAGGTGCACTACATTTGCTCAAACAGCTGTCAGGAGTGCACTTTTATCAGTTGTGTCCATGAGCAGGTCTGAGGGCCATCTTAGCAGGGTTCATTTGGTTTATCCATATGTTGTGTAGACTTAGGCTGGTGGAGGTGAGCTTATTTCCCTCATACATTGTATTTCTGAGCATTTGAAAGCATATGAGCTATACTTGCCTTTTAAATGCAGCCTTTGAAGTATGAGCATTGTTTGCTGGCATCTTAAAAGTGGGAGGAGAAAGTTTATCTGCTTTGATAAAAAAACCTTTGGAAAGAGCTCTCTGACCTTGCTTGAAGAAAGATTATGATGAGAGGAATGTCTTGTATATTTATTTTATATGATCACAAGTGGTAAATTCAGTTAAGTGTGGCTTGTTTACAGTGTAAAACAGACACTTACCTACACTTGAGGCATAGTAAGGGTATTACCATTTAAGTGTCTGGATTATAATTTACATACTTATTTAACATGCTAGCAGAGTCTGAAGCCAAACTTACAAGTTTTGAGAACATCATCATTTAAATAGCTTGAGTTGTTAAGGTTTTTTCAAGTATTAGAGCATTATGTTCTGGAGAATAGACACGGATGACTGTTCTTTATAAAGGTGTTAACAGGTTTTTTCTGCTTGGCTAGAGCTATTAAAGATGTCCCATAGCAGAAAGGCTGCATGTCTTGCATCTTCCCACAATGCTAATGAGAAATTGCATTTTGAAGACTGGTGGAATACAGAGCCGTTGTTATTTGCTGCAAAACTCGGAGCTGCAATTCAGAGAGAACTTCTGCTTTTCAGTTTCAGTTCTACTCTTTTACAGGATTTTGTTCTAATTCAAAAGGTATTTTTTTCACTATCAATCTGTGTTCTTCTGTACTTTCTAGTATCTTTGACGGAACAACTAAAGCAAATAGCATAGAACAAAATCTTGTCAGCTTACGTTGTGCAGTGAAAATAGATTTTAGAAAATCCAAGTCACTGAACCTACATGTTTCTGAAAATGTTGATGGTAACATTTAGAGCATGGTGCTTATGCCACCATTGGGACAGGAACAGGAATAGTGAAATGGAATAGGCAGCAAAAATGCACAGTGAACCCCAACATCAGAGTAGGGTGTTCCTTGTTTCAATTAGCTGATCCTCTTTAGGCTAAAAGCCTCTATAACTGGGAGTTCCTCTCTGTATTGTGTTTTTGCCAATTGCTGGATAGTAACTTCCTTTCATTTTTAATGTATGTATATTACCATTAGAAAATATGATACTTCAGGTTGGAATTAAATTTCTCTTTATTTTTTCCAGTTGAGGAGGTAAAGAATAAAATGTTCTGCAAAATACTGATTCTTATTTGACAAAATTGAAGAAATAACGAGCCTATCTAGAAAAGGTTATGGGTGCACAGAATATTTCTAAACCAGTTGTCAAATGCCAAGTGAGCTCCTCTGCACAGCTGGCCCATCATTCATCCTATCCTTCTTGTGTTGATTCTCACACTTGGGCCACTCTTAAAACAACTCAACTTACACTTAAGCTCCCTTGTCTGTCCTCTGTAATGTTGGTGCTGTCTTCCTTCCAGTCTATGGAACGAAAAGAATTGCAGATTCTTAATAGTTACCTGGTTTTCACAATGCTTCCCTGCTGGAGTCTATAATAATCTCAACTGCTGCCTTCTTCTTGCTACTGTCCTTTTCTGCAAAGTGCAAACAACAGTGCTAAAATTCCAGTTTTGTGCACCTTGCCTTCCTCTCCTGTCCAAGTGCCTTTGAGTACATATGGTGATGGAGCAGGCAGACATAAGTTGATCTAGGGGGATGGAGAGAGGAAAATCAGGGGCAAGAGGAATGCAATGAAAGGCTGGAAGAAACGTTACTGCTTCTGTTTCTCACTCTCTCTAAATACAAGGAAGCAGTTCTCAGGTCACTTTCTCTGTTTTGGGCATGGTAGCCATGAAAGGTGGCCTTCAGGTGCTCAGATGCTGTGATGGCAGGAAGCACACCTGTGTAGTCAGTTTGGAGAACTGTTGGGGTGAACTTCATAGCAGCACTGAGGCTGTACTGGAGATAAACAGTTGGTTGAGAAGAGCACTGAGCACTGAAGATACCAGGGAGTTTGCATGGGAGATTCTACAAGGATGGGATAGAGGCAAGGGGATCAGTGTTACAAGTGGATCAAGTGATGCGGAAGGGATTGTTGAAACTGAAGAGCAATTGAAGTCACAATTGCACACTCTAGATTGCAAGTTGTCCTTTTTTAAAAACAGAAAAACCAACAGGAAACATGTATTGCTACTTCTCCTTTTTAAATTTGCTTGTTCCATTAAGCATAGGTGCCCAAAGAGCAGAGTTCTGCGCTGTTGAAAAATGATCGTAAATATTACAGTTATCATTTATGGTAACAAAGCATTTTATTAGTGATTTTCTGTGTTATGCTGTTTCCGTGTTTAATTTTTTTAAACGGTTTACTTCTCTCAGGTTAAAATATTCTTAGCATTTTGAAAAGAGCAAGTGTTACAAGCAGTGCAGGAATGAGAGTTGCAAGGAGCTGTTTTTGTAGAGAAATAAAGTATTTCCAGAGCAGACAAATATTTTTATTTTTTTAATCGAACTAGTCATGTAGGTGGAATATGGGTCATCTTCCATGAAAGATTTTAGGAAAAATAGTTTCGGCTCTTTATATAAGACTGTTCTTAGTGAGGAATGTGCTCTCTACCCTATTTGTGACACTTGTTGTTGAACACTTCACCTGTTTTTAATTGTGATTTGCTAGTGAGAGTATTCTCTATTAAAGTTTACTAGGTGGTTTTGGTTTAAGTTGAAATAGCAGCATGGAAATACTTGTCATTTATGTGCTTCTGTCACAGCTAAATAGTTAGTTTCATACTTTATGTAGTTTTGAATATGTTGCTTCATGAAGGAATCTACTTATTCAGTTTGCCTTTTAGTTGATACTGAGTACAGATGAATGTTTTTATCCTTGAACTAAGAAAACTAAGTATCTGCAGAATGTAATCGTAAAATTAATGGTAATTGGTTTTTTATTAAGTTCATTTTTTGGTTGAATAAAGTGATTTTGTGACTTTCTTCTTGTGGGTTTTTTGTTTTGGTTTTTGGTTTTTTACTTTTTGAACTTTTATTTCTGTTTTTTGGGGTTTTTTATTTATTTTTATGGCTTAGGGATTGAATCCTAATATGCATTAAGTTTTTAGTTGAAATTATGCAGCACATAAATCTGAGAGAAGACAAGAAGTAACTTATTGCAGTTCAAGTGATATTGAGGTTCTGGGGGATTCATTGTCTCATCATAGACACTTCTTTCTGGGTCACTGACCAAAATCTTTGTCAATCACACACATCTGGTAAGCTCTTAGAAAGAGGAATGAGAGACTGAAAGGTGTTAGCTGATCCTGTGTGAAGTTTTGTAGTTATTCTTGTCTAGCTGGCAAAGAAATAAATGTTTTGCATTCTACCAAAAAGTGCACTAGAAGAATACTTCTATTGTAATTCATTGCAGAATATTACTGTCAAGTGACTTACTTTTTGTAAATGATTATTAATTTTCTCTTTAATAAGCAAAAAATGGAGTAGTAATTTGCACATTGATTATTGTATATATGAGTGACTGATAAAATCCAGAAGGACCTTCTGAAATGTTAAGAATTTCTGAATTTTTAAGTTTCAAATTTTGTATTTGAAAATTAGTTTATTCAAAATACTTAGGTATTCATAGAATAGTTAAGAATAAAGATTTAACTTCAGTTTTAAATGCCTACCTTTTTTGCTTTTAGAATAATAGCTGTGTGAGTTCTCTTGGGATTTTTCTCTGTTACTCTGAACTATTAATGTGGTTTCCACAATTTTGTTTGCTAGTTTGCCGTTTCTGGTATTTTAAGTTTTCAAGCTAAACCTTTCAAAGGGAAGTGAAGAAAACATGAACATTCCTGATGTGCTGTTAAGAAACACTGAGGTTGAGAAACAGGCGGCAGAAAGCTGCTGGGTGGTGCTTGATGGTAGTGTGAGGTGCTTTGCATTAGTTCTGCTTGGCACTGGATGAGTGGATGGAATTTGAAGTCTCAGCTGCTGAGTCTGGAAGTTGGCAAGTCCATCCTGCTTGTGTAGTCAGGAGGTAGATAAGCTGCTCAAGTTGTCCAGTTTTGAATTAAGTGTGAAAAGTATAATGTAGCAAGGTCAATGTTTTGAGGCACCTTTGGTAAGAGCACATGTTTTATTTTATCTGACTTGAACTAATTTTAAGAGACAGAGAAGCAAGCCCTGAAATAAATGTCTTTAAAATGCACTTTCTTTGTCCCATGAGAGCTTGTTAAGAATTAAATAATATAATTTAAGCTCAGAAATTTAGCACCCCTTTGTTTTTAAGGTACCTTGTTGAATGTTGAAAGAGTACAGGATATTCTGTGGTGTTCTTCCAGTCCCTTGTATGCGCTGCACCTGTTGCTGTTGCGTGCTGGGAGGGGACTGGTCTACACTCCACCACGTGTCTGAGGGTTTTGTCTATTCCAAAAGAAACCAGAACATATAAACAGGGAGGAAGCTGGAGGCGTCCTGTGGTGCAGCTCTTGAAGTGGATGTTAGGGAGGGCACAGCAGCTCTGCAGTGCACAGGGTGTGTTTCCATAATTGCTGTGAAGTGCTTCTGCTCCCAGCATAGACCTGGTGTGAATAGGGGAACCTGGTGGGATGAAAACTATTTGAAATACAGAGAGAAGAAAGCAGAGAGCTGACTCCTGACACTTCCCTGGACACCTAGATGGGATTTACTGAGTGCAGTCAAGGAAAGTGCTATGCAGTGAAGCCAAGAAATCTGTAAAGGCTTGAGGTTCTGCATATGGTGCTTACCTGCTGCAGTCTGTCATTTAAGAATGTCTAAAATACAGCCACTTCCTCAGCCCCAAGGAGCTACTGTCAGGTGTCAACAGAGGCAGGAGGTAATTTCAAGATCAAGTCGAAGGACCAGCTTATTACTTTTTCTAAGTCTGTGGTAGACAGACTAATTCCTGCCTGGTAACCAGAGCACCATGGAAAAGTACTTTAATGTGAGCGGGCCTTGCCCTTTACTTGTTTCTTAAATTTTGTAACTTTGGTGGATATTCACATGAATTTGTGTATAAGCAATCAGGACAGCTGTTACTGATCTATATGCAAATTTCCTATTCTGTTTCTATTGTAACGATAACATCTTAATTGTTTTAAGGCTGGCTGGGAAAAACTTGTGAAGTGTCTTTTCTGGTAAACACTTGAAAATTCATCTAACAAAAGTGTCACAGATTTGTTTGGGATTTTGAAGTTTTTTTCTTTTATGAAATAGTGCAGAGCTGTAATAATCCAATGAAACATTCTACCAACCTCCATCATGTATTGTGTTTGATATGCCTAGTATTTGCTTAAGACCTGAGTATACTACTTGGCTGCAGAAGAAAACCTTTTTCCAAAAAAAATTAAAGAAGAAATAGGGACACACATGTTTCTCTTAAACTTGTGTTTAACCATGTTGCTCTTAATGCTGCCAGTTCTCAGTGGCCTAACCTATTTTCCTTTGAAACAAGCTTTGGATAGCATTTAATTCTAATTAAAGTTTATTAAAACTTTGTACTAATAGTAGACTAATTATAGGCACTGTAAAAGCCTTGCTGATTTTCCTTTAATCAAAGTGTAATCTTGTCTGTAAACAGCTGTACTAAATTTAAGTTTGGATGACAAACCTCTTGGTATGTCAAATCTTATTACTTAACAGCAAACATGTTTTTTGTGGGAAGGCTGTGTTTGTACTGGGAGTGCAGTTTGAATGTTATGTGAACTTAATTTGAGGGCTCATCTGTTGGTGATACACAGTACAGATGCTTTTTTTCCATGGAGTAGATGGGCCAGTGTAGATGGGACTGACTTCATGCACAGTACCAGTGCATTACCACTAATACTAAGTGTCATCATTTTTAATGACAAGCTTGCTGAGCTTTCCTCCATGTTCTGTTTGGACTACAGATTTTGAAATTATTCTCTAAATGTTTTTGTTTTGAGCTTCTAGCATATGTCCTTCTGTCAGTTGCGTTTTTTTCTTTTAGTAAAATGACTCATTCTCCTGGTTTGCTTTATTTTCTGGACCTTGTTTTCTGGTCTTCTAAGAGCATAGATAATGAATTATAGCAGAATTTAATATATTAAATGTCAAGAATACATTTCAACAAGGGGCTATCTTTGTACAGAAAAACTTAATTGTTCTCAGAACAACAATTTTTTTTTTAAATGCCAATTAGACACAGAAAAAAATCTGCATGTTAATTCAGGTTCTTTTGCAGCATATAGCCAATTTCTAGCTACTTTTTACCATTGATTAGGAAGTTCAATTTCTATATTTAATGGGAAAAGTCTTTTACAGCATTCTGGTTTTTACCTATGCTAGCTTATTCTGGGTAGAATTCCAGTAATTTCAGTATTAGGAGAAGTTGAGATACCTAATTGTAAAATTTGAGAAGTGTAAGAATTGTTAACGTGGGTGTTGAAGTGTAGAAGTAGCTTTTCTAGGGGGCTTTAGACTGTAAAGATGGAATTAATATTTTAGCAACTCACAGAATATGTGGGTATATTCTTATAATTAATGGAAAATTCAGTATTAAAATAACCCTTGAGCAACCAAATTCTCATAATATAAACAGTCTTCACCTGTAGTTTTTGCTCTGCTTTTTGTGGCATTGTTTTTGCACTACCCAGCCCAACAGTGTGTTGTGTATCGTGGCCTTGCCCTCTAGTGGCTGCAGCTCAAATAGTGAACGGAAAAGGCATTTTGCTGCTTTGGGAAGGGATTTGGAAAAAAATTTTATGGCGGTTTAAAGAATTAAACCATCAGGGGAGGCTATTTCTTCTTAGACTGACAATCTAGAATCTCTGATGCTAGAAAGATACTCTTTTTCTACTTTGAATTTTTTTTGTCTGTGTGCTGGAGGGAAATATGGCACATTTGGTACAAAAAAATTGTGAGACTCTGTAATGACATTTTAGAGGTGTGGACAACCACTCCCTCAGGCTTTTCAGCTGAAGGGGTGTAGGATTGACATCAGTACTCTGCAGTTCCCCTGCTCATAATGCCTACTGGCAGATTGGTCACAGGCACTAACTGATGTGTTCTGGGTGCATTTCTGTTGACTAAGAGATTAAGAATTGGTTGTATTGTGTGTGTGTGTTGTTTTTTATTTTTAGCTTGTTGGAAGAATCACATTCATGGACACAGGTGTTAACAATGTAACATCCTCGATGGCCCTGATGGGAAATAGCTCGGAAAAAAGCCAGCAAAATTCTTCTGTCTGTGTAGAAAGCTGTACCTTGGCAAGTTTTGCCATATTAGCTGCCTGTCTAATCTGTAAATTCAATGTACTTTGTGTGATTTTTGCCCTTGACTAAGATGTATGACTCGTGAGTCAACATGTTTGGTACTGTAATGGATCCAGATCTTTGAGTGCCCTATGCCCATTCCTCTGTTGGGGTGGTTCTGATGTGAACCTGTGAGAAGGTTGCTCCTTGTTTTGAAGCCCGTAGGACACAGGTAAATAAGGGATTGATCAATATTCTGCAAGATTGCCTATCAAAAATCAGCTCATATATTCTCTCCCATTGCTGGCTAACCCATCTCCGTATGTGGATTTCTTAAGTTTAAAATAAATCGTCTTTTTTGTTAGTGTGAAAGTGTTGATCTCAATGTAGCACCAGAATAAATCAGCCTTCTTCATGAATACCAGTATTAAATTACTACTTGAGTTGAAAGTCCTGATCCAGGAACACATTGCAAATAAATACAGGCTCCTTCTAGGGTATTTTCACTCTCACTTTGTTGAAGGTATGGCTTGGCAGTGCTTTGAGTACAAATATTAAACTCCCAATTGTCAGATTTCTCCTGTGTGCTGGAAAATGAATTTTCCATCTTTGGATGGATCCACACCCTTTTCTTTTGGTGTTTGGTTTCCAGTTAATTGCATTTGCTCTCTGCATGGAATGCTAAAGTTCAAAATACAGAATGAAAATAAACTACATTTAGTTTGGTTTTTTATTAAAGTTTTGGTCTGTCCTTGATGCAGAGAAGTCTTCAGAAAAGCAAGGAGTAGCATATTCCTCTGGTGACCCATTGTTTTTCAGTATGAGGAACTGTTTAGTGAACTCTCACTACACTCTGGGTAATATTTGTGGTTTGGAACTCTTACAAAAAATCTTGTTTGACATGATTAAAATTAGTCAGTGTCATTTGTACTAAGGCAGTTCCCTTCAGTTAGGACTTGTATTTCTGCATCTTTATTGGCTGCCCTGAATTTATATCACAGTAGCTTAAAGTTTATCCTTAGTATGGGAATTTTAGCTGTAGTTTAGTCTTGTGCTGAAAATTATTTTCCTTGTGACACTTGTGCTCTGTGATTTAATGGTTCAGGAGCAGATGATGACATTGCTAACATTGCTTTGTGCAAAGGAGAGGTGAATTAACCTGCTGGCCTGCTGCCGATGATTGTTTAAAAAAAAAAATAAAAGCACTGTAGTGATATTAGACAAGTCCTTTCAGATGGAATATGTCCCTTAAAAAAAGGAAGAGAAAAACTTTGCTAAATTTTTCAGGATATTTTGAGAGTTCTTATATAGAGAGATACAATACCAAACCACTGCTGCGTTGCATTTGGAGGTATCTGTGAAATGTGATGTGGGGGCTTTTCCTTTATGTGAATGTGTGATCACTGGAAGTTTTCTCTGCCATAAACCAGGAGCAGTATGGAATTAATGATAGTAGGTAAACACAGTGCTTTGTGTGTCTTCCTTTTGTGTGGAATGAGTAGAAATGAGAAATAGTTTGAAATAGTTTCAACAACTCCTTTTACTCTCTAAGCAGTTCAAAAGTCAGGATGTGAGAAGAGATTCTTCTGTGCCAGGAGTAGAGGAGCTTTGATGTAATGATTAACTAGTTTAGCAACTCAGCAATGAGTAGCAAGACAATTAGGAAGCTTTTGCAGTTCTGCACCTGCCTTGAAATGTCTGGGGTTATGTTGGGAGTTGGAGTTTCCAGATCAATTAATGAGCTGCCTCATAACCTTTTGCTTTCGTATAAGTAGTTCTTCTCTTCTGGTGGAGTATCTGGTAATTTTGGCTTCTGTTGCAGTTTTTCTCCAATTTGCGTGCAAATGAAAATGTAATTGTTTGCTGATAGAAGTTGAGTAGTGAGATTTTCTTAAGGAAAATTTCCCTTTCAATTAATTTTTTGCTAATTAATTACTTACCTTGTTAGCTCAAGATTTTTGAGGAAGCAGAAACAATGGATAATGTTGGTGTTGCAGTCTCATTCTGAGTATTTACTGACATGCTGATAGTATTTCACGACTGCTTTTAGAAAAACATTTTTTTGTTTGTTTTCTTCTTTTTCTGTAATTTCTGGTTATTCATCAATGTTTTGCCATAAAAACAATTCACTTGGTTTCTTTAGGAGGTGTACAGAAATTTGATTTTAGTTTTTTGTTTATACAAGGTTCTGGTAAGGTCAGTTAGAATCTAAAGATCAGGAGAGATTTATGCCTTAACTCTGCTCTTAAATTAGGGCAAAGCTCTGTCCAAACATGAAAACCTCTCTCTTTATGTCTTACTTTTCATTGCAGTAGTCAGAGACAAAACTGTACTTTATTTTGGTCTTGTGCTTCATTGGGTTATTTAGATGATTCCAAACCCAAAATTTTTTATTCTTATATTCACAGTCTCAGTGTTTTTCACTAATACGGAATATTTATGGGTGCTTTTATCTCCTAAAGATAAGAGTAAACTGCAATAATACATAACAAACCTTTAGAATCATGTATGAAGCATGTATTTGAAAAGAAATTAGGATTGTGCATGAGAACCTGCTCTTTGCAGAGCTTATTTACTTTGTCTGGACATACGTATCCTGCAAATACAGTCTTTTGGAATTTATACATGTTGAGAGCAAGTTAACTTATTGCAAAGTTTGAGTGTGCCATGTTGCCAAACTTTAATTACACTTATTAGAGTAAATAATAGTGTTTAACTTTCAGTCTAGTTTTGTAGGAAAGTATTCCTATAAGGGCATCAGGATTGTTGAGTATTCCATCAATATTTTACACTTAGAAGTAATTAGCCTGAAGAAGCCTGGATTTCTGGGTAATGGCCTATTTGGGTGTTTTATTTCTTTATTTTCAAGCTGCATTAAGTTGATGTACATTTCCATAATTGATTAATATAAAGAACAGAGTAGCATTGGTGAAATCTCGGGAAGTCACCTTGGCCGTATGTTTTCCCTAGGGTCTGTGTTTGATGTGATGATAGAAGTTGAAATAAATTATAGAGAGTAATCACTGGTGCCACAGTGATCTATGATAAGTAGCTGTACAAATGTGTTGTGTAACAAAAGGCTGAGCTTCTTTAATGAAATAAAGCAGAAAACTTCTTTGCAAGAAGTACTATTTCCTTCTTGAAATCTGTTTCTACTGGTTTTATGAGTACGTTGTACAAGTCAGCATTTTAATATGGAGCAGGAAAAGCTCTTTCAAAGTCTCTGGATATTATGTAAGATATTGTCATCTATGACAGTGGTAAGACAAAATAAGTCTCTTCTTTATATTGTTTTAGTATTCTAATGAGTCAATTTGAGCATCTTGGGATGATGTGTGCGTAATCATTTCCTGGGAAGCTTTCTGTTGATTGTACTTTACTGATAATGTATTTTAGCTTCACAGTTAAAGCAACAGTACCTTAAAATTCTCTCAGCATTTTCAGGATGGAATTAAAATAGTACTTGAGAATTTTCATGTAGCCTGAAAATTCAATTTCCTCAAGAATATTGTATATAACTACTACTGAATTGGGTAGTTTTTTTGTGGGAAACTTTTGTACTTTGTGTATATTCAGAATGGAGTTGCATCTTTTCTGAAAGTATTAATATCCTTCACCTCTTTTGTGATTCATGTACAAAAGTTTTAAAGCATGATGTACATGAAGGGACAGACTTTCATTCTGCTGAGAAGAGAATAAATATAAAATTCTTCTAGTTACCCTGAAACCATCCAGCACTTGTAGCAGAAGGCTGATGCTCAGAAATTTTTGTGAACTGTGAGAACAAAAGTTAAGTAAGAGAGACATTCTTAAGAGTAGTAATTAGTAACTATGGTGACACATGTCTCACTGCAGCAAGTCAGGCTATATATAAATTAAATTACTTGTAAATTAGACGTCTTCCTCTACATATCTTCTTTTTAAAAATAACTTTTTGCATCAAAACTAGTGACATTGATGTGTAGAGAGGGATCTATTTTTGTATAGTGGTATCACATTTTGTAGTAAAACATTTAATCTTGAAGTTTTTGGTGAGTATCTACTTGTCATTCTTCTCCTTTTGATAGTGAATTCTTTTTTGGATTATTTGAATAATCTAGGCATAGATTGGCATTCAGGTATGTGAGCAATTTCTACCTTTTGCAGTTGCTTCATTCTACACATTGTTTCCTGCAGAAACTTTTATTTAGAAGACTAATAACTATTTTGTATCATGCCTGGGATTGCTTCTGCTCACATCCTTTATCAGGAATCTTCCACCAGAGTGTACTTACTACAGAATTTTGAGGAGGCCATACAGCATAATAGGGATTGTCCAGGACTACTACTTCTGTGACTCGGTGTTGTAGTACATTTTTCCATTATGGAATGTGATTGCTGGGAGATGTTAATTTCACAACTGTCAAGTAAGACTTGAAATGTTTGTTTCTAGAAATAGTTTGTGTGTTACCTGAATGCTACCAGTTTTGCTGAAGGAGGGTGAAGGCAAATGCGTTAGCAAGGAGAGCAATCCTTTGTGATAATGTTTCCATTCACATGGTGGTGCACAGTCATAGTGCACAACTGTAGAGTAAAAGGTTTGTTTTCAGTTTAATCTGAATTGGTATATATGATATATTTATGATCTTATATGAAGGATTCTTCCCCTGTATAAACTGCGATCACTGTAACACTACTGGTTTTTTTCCAGGTATTTTCTTGTTTTACCTGTTTGGAGCGTTTATAGTTCCTTTCAAAACTAAGGTAAATAAAAGCAAATCTGTAAATGAGTTAGTGCTGTTCTTACAGTTCTGACTGATGTTGAAAATTCAGGAATTGTCTTGCAATTTTTTAACTTACTTACATTTTCACAGAATTACAGAATGGTTCATATTGGAAGGGACCACAGTGGGTCATCTGGCCCAGTCTCCTTGATCAAGCAGGGTCATCTGAGAGCATGCAGCATGGGATTGTGTCCAGATGGTTCTGGAATATCTCCAGTGAAGGAGACTCCACAGCCTCTCTGGGCAATCTATTCCAGTGTGCAGTTACTAGAGAGTGAAGAAGTTGTTCCTCATATTCAGGTGGAACTTCCTGGGCATCAGTTTCTGCCTATTGCCTTGTGTCCCATTGCTTGCTGCCTCAGATTAGAGCCCAGCTCTATCATCTGACACCTCCCAGCAGATACTGATAGACATTGGTGAGATCCCTTCTCAGTTGTTCCTACTCAAGGCAGAATAGCCCCAGCTCTCTCCTCATAAGAGACATGCTCCAGTCCCGTAATCATCTCTGTAACCTCTGCTGGACCTGCTCTAGGGGCTTTGTGTCTCTCCTGGACTGAGGAACCCAGAACTACATTTTATGAAAAAAACATCTATTTCATGAAAGCAAGGATGATGTAGGTCATGGTTTCCTTAATTTTCTTAATTCAGCTTGAGACTGTGTCTCGGTTTGAAAGACAGGTATCTGCTAAGGAGGGGCAGGACCTCCTTAGGAAATGTGGAATCCAAATCCCCTCCCTCCGAATTATTATAATTTAAGAAATTAAAGGGGCTTTCAGGCAGAGTTACGGGATAGGAATAACAGTTCTTTACTAGTAT
>VZUI01079453.1:0-22500 GCA_013401135.1 Cettia cetti
TTCCTTCCTTCCTTCCTTCCTTCCTTCCTTCCTTCCTTCCTTCCTTCCTTCCTTCCTTCCTGCCTGCCTTCCTTCCTGCCTTCCTTCCTTCCTGCCTTCCTGCCTGTCCCCTGTGCCTAATCCCAGTGCAGGCAGTGGGGCCAGACCTCAGTCCCCAGCCTGTGATGCTGCCTTTCTTAAAGAAGCTTCCCATGTTTAATTAACCCCAACACTCACCTGGTATTTTAGCACTCACCTACCTGGAACAGGATTTGAGTCTGTGTTAACCAGAGCCTTCCTGGCCATGTCTTACCCACTGCAAGCAGAGGGATTTGTGATCACCTGGTTGATGGCACAGCCTGAGAGGATGGTGATGATGCCTGAATCCCAGGGAGTGTGGGAATAAGTGAGGTTGGTTTTCTCAGAGTAATTTTGCTTTGACTTTCAAAGACTTAACTTTACATGACCATTAAAGGAATTTCAAGATGCTTGGTGTTTTCTGAGTCTGAGTTGTGTTTCATATGGCCTTTGACTCTGCTCCTCCTCAGGGCAGCCTGAGCACACCAGCACTTTCCCAGGGGAAACAGCTATCTTTCAAGCTTGAAACTAGAGTGAGAAATCAGCTGGTGGTGCTGAGCACAGCCAGGGCTCTTCAAGGCAGCACATGGAAGGATGACAGCCAAGGTCATTCTGGGCTGAGCCACACTTGTGTTTGGGACACTTGAGGGCAGTGAGAACATTTGGAAAGATGTGAACTAGGGCAGGTTGTAGTTGTGAGGCTTTCTGGTGTGATAGCATAGCAGAGTGCACAGGGAAATTCCTGTTTTCAGATTGCCTCATCTTCCTAAAATTAGTGACCCTCACATATTCACCATGTTTGTTCTTCTCCTGTGCAGTCAATCCTTAAGTTATCAGGGAAGCCTCCTGTCTGCTGTGTCCCAGATGCAAAAAAGGCATGAATGTCTGTCTATCTGCCTGCAGCCCTTTCCCACACAGAACCTCTAAGGAATAGGAAAGTGAGATACCTAGAAAGGAATAGGAAAATGAGATACCTAGAAAGGAATAGGTATCTTCTCTCCATTATAGAAGAATCTTTTTAGGTTAAGACTACTTCTTCTCAGTGGGGATTTTGTCACCTTTGTTCATTCTGACCAGAACTGCTGCACTGTGGAGGTTTAAAAAGTACTGGAGGAAAGCCTTGGAGTAGCCACATATAGAATAAGAGAGCTGCTTTCTCCTCAGTGGACACCAAATGGGATGCAGAGTAGGCACGAGCAGTCACTCACCTCTGACTGACTTGGCAAAGTCTCCATTGTGGGAGATATTCCTCCATCCTCCTGTCCAATCTGCTTATTTGATTCCACCTATTTTCCTTCTTCAAATAGTAAGGATGGAGCTCATATTTTTTTACTACATATTGGTACAAAACTTAATGTCATGGGCTGTCTAATTTCAGGGGGCTCCTGAAACAATACAGTGATGGAAATAACAAAGACTATCACAACCTCTGGATTTTCTCTTTGGGAGGGGTCTTCCATCTCTCCTGAAAAGCCTGTAAACAACCCTGGGTATGTCTAGGAAAGCTCTGCCCTCATGAAATGGAATGAACAGCTCCTTGATTCATTTGAAGATGATGATAAAAAGACAAAACACAAATAGCTGAGGTCAGCCATCTGATCTTTCACCTTTCTGTGCAGATGAAAACACAGATTCTTAACCTTTGAGCCCTTCAAACGATTTCCTGATGTGCTTCAGCAATGGCAACAAGACTTAAGCTGCCACAGTTCAAGGGAAGATTGCTTGAAAGCCTTTTTTATACTTCACAGCTTTGAATTTTAGTTCTATGTGACAACAGTTTTTAATAAAACATTCGTTTACCTTGACTGGAAGCTGATTTGTCATGGCTGCATTTAGGAAGGCAGGTAGGTTCCACTTCCTTACCAGGGGTCACAGCAGTGAGTTGGTGTCTGTGTGGACAACGCTGCACCTGCCCCATGGAGATCAAGACCTTGTCTTGACTGCGCAAGAAATTAGGAAGAGTGACTTCTAAGCACATGAAACACACAGGGAGTATTATCACAGAATTGTAGAATGGACTGTGTTGGAAGGGACCTTAAAGATCATCCAGTTCCCACCCTTTGCCGTGGGCAGGGACACCTTCCCCAGACCATGTTGTTCAGAGCCACATCCAAGCTGGATTGTTGTCCAGACACTTCCAGTTGCTACAAGCAGTAAGGAAGGAGTGATTGTATGACCTGTCTTCAGGTCATTTATTTACAGGGTGGCTCAAGGAAGATAAGCACACAGCTGAAGTTTTGTGGTACCTTGGATATAGCCAGAGCTTTGCATCCAGAATGGGGGCTGGAGCCACCAGGGGTGTTCTGAGATTCTCTTCAAATCCCCACGATGAGTGGCCATTACAGCAAAGCTTTCAGGTTTTTAGACTAAGTATAAGCCACAGGTTTGAATGGGAGGTCCTGTTTGGATAATGTTTATGGGAACATCTCCAGAAGGTATCCAGAACCCCTTTCAGGTAGAGGGTACTCTCTTCCACAGACACTGGGAGGAGTTTAGGTGTGCATTGTGACATAGTACTCAAGATGCTTGGTGTTTTCTGAGTCTGAGTTAACTCACCTAAAGGTTTTAAGTGCTTCATTCTCTTGTTGGCTTATTTAATACCAGCAAAAATGCAGGGATTTGACTGAACTTACTCTTGATGTTCCCAAAGGAGAAATGAACCCAACATCTTGACATGATTACAGGGAAGAGTTTTTTCTCGTTGACCAATTGTCCAAACAATATTTCTGACTACAACTGTTTCTTCCACAAGAGTGTTACCCTTTGCCATGCTTTAAATTTTGCTTCCATAAATCTACATAGGAGAAATGAATGAACCTCAGTGAGACACAGAGAGTTCATTTGAAACACACCTCAAAAATCTAAACTTTTCTATTTCAAAAGACTTTTTCATTGTTCTCTACTACCTCAAGTCAGTTATAAGAGGTGCTTCAGACAGAATATAGGCGTTGTCTTAGATTTTTAAGAATGGGTGATTCTTGGAAAACCTGGATTGTATAGAAACACATAAAGAACTGAAATCTCCATATTAAAATTCATTAACAAATCAAGGCAACTCATCTAATATTTTGAGGTTTTCTTGCATAAGATAAGAACAAATCATCAGATTTTTTTCACTGCATGGACATTGTCCATATCAACAGGAACATCTTTCTATTTTTCTGCAAGTTTCCAGACCTAGGAACAGTCTTTTCATCACCAGCAGCTCTTGCAGCTCTTGTTAAGGATCCCATCTAGGATGATGAATGAATTATATCTAAAATACACAGGTTAGGTTTTCTCTTTTCAGTGTATTGTCCATCTTCCTCCTACAAAGGGGAAAGATCTGAAAAAAAATTTTAGGAAGGAAAACACAAAGCTCTGCTCCAGGATAGCATGTCTCCAAAGCTACTTGATGGACACAGTCCTTCAGAAATCAATAAGAGTGGGATTTTTCAAATTTAGTTCTGCTTTTTGTGCCTCTGAGACCTGGAATCACAACATCCAGCTCAACATCTGGCTCTCTTCTTTTTCTGTAGCAAACCCAAGACCACTCAGACCAGAAGCTTGTCCACAGAGACTTTAGTAGCTGCAGAGGACATGTATCCTTGGATCACAAAGGAAGGCTGTGAATTGAATGGGGTCAGATGGGTGTGTCTGACAACCTTTTGACATTACACAGCCTGTTTGTTACTCCAAGGTCCACACATGTCCAAAGGGCTCAGGTTTGGTCCCTACCTTCTCTGCAAGTGAGGGCTCTGTGCCACTGTCCCTGCCGAATCGGTTGTGTCCTTCTGAGTGCTTGTGTCTTCTCCAGAACAGGATCCAAAATCCCAGTGAGAAGGAAAAAGGGAAGCCCTGGGGAGGAGCCAGGCTGTGGAAAAGAAGAGAAAGGCTGAGCCAAAGTCAGAAAAGCTGGATAAAACCTAAGCAGTGAGGAAACAGGAGAATAAAGACAAGAGAGAGAAAAGGTCTAGTGTGGATCAGGAATTAGAGTAGGACTGCACAAGGCACAAGGGTTACCAGGAACTGGAAGCAGGAAAACTCAAACCAGCTGAGCACAGGAGCAGAGAGATTTACATGTACAAGGCAAAATTAAGTACTGTTGTTAATGTTTCTTTAAATTATTATTATTATTTTAAGAATTACCTTTTAGGGGAAATTTTAATAAAAACAACTGAACAAACTAGCAAAGTTGTTCAAAACTAAGAAGGTGTTGAGAGTCCTTTCCCCAAACAACCAGAATAGTAGTGGTACTGTAATCACTGCTATGGGGTGCAGAAAACACTGGGCTGCACTTCTTTTCCCCTCAAAGGTGAGAAAAATTATTTACAAAATCAAATAGAAACAAATATCCCTGAAGGAAATTAAATAAAAGCTAAGTTTAAACCAACTTACAGGGAGAGAAGAGGAAAAGCTCAGTTTGTTGAAAAAACTAAGGCCAAAATGCAAGCTCAAACAGGGATACTGGATGTCTGTTTTACAACAGCCTGTGGTGGAGTTGGAGGTGAATGTGCAGACCTGAGCAATGCCTTGGCAGTGTTTGTGCTGTGTCAACCTGCTGCAACATTCAGACCTTGCCCCAAAGGTGACATGTTCCAAAATGGAGAGACCTCTACGGAGACTCCAGCTGGCCTCAAAATAGCCTGGCTGAAGGAATGGATGAATTTTTGGGGAGCCTAATTTTGGCTCCTTCCCTCTGTGGGAGAAAGCTGAGCACAGAGGTGTCTGTAAAGCCTTCTTGCTGCCCATGCCTGCCCATCCCCACACTGTTTTATATATTGGAAGTACATTTAGGGGCATCCCAAGTATGGTCCAGAAAAGGATGGCTTTTATGCTGACTCATTTTCCCAGACACCTCCCAAGAGCCCCAAGTATCAAGGGGCAGTTCCAGGCAACCCCAGCATGGCATCCTACATGATGGGAGGATCTTTAGCATTGGGGATTAGAGCTCCTTCCTTTCTTCAGGCTTGTACCATTGTTTCTGAGGAGATAAGGTAGCCCTGAGTCCTGACAGGAGTGGAACAGAAGAGCAGGTGGAGGGTGGGAGATGGGAGGAGATCCAGACCTGGAGGGAGCCAGGAGCTTTGTGGGTACACAGGTGACAATTGTGGTCCATCTGGTTTGTCACGTGCAGCCCATCCTCCACCTTTGAGGCTGGGGAGAGGAAGGCCTTTACCCTCCTCTTACTCGAAGACCACCGTGCTAGGACTGACGATGCCGCCCAAAGATCAGTAAATTTTCCTGTAAAATTTTCCCAATTTTCTGAGCACCATGGATTGCTTTACAGCCCCCACCTGGCCTGCTGGGTCCCCCCCTCTGGAGAGGCCTCTCCTCTCCTCTCCTCCCAGTGACATCCAGCACAGCAGTTTGCCAGAGTCTTTGATGTGATGGCTTCAAGAAACCCACTGTCAGTCACGCTGCGTGTATGCAGTGCAGGTCTAGAGGTCTTGTACTTATTCATTCTTGCCACAGCTCCAAGTCTTCATTTTCTTGCCCCAGGAAATGTGCTTAATTATTTATTTGTATTGGGCCCAGGTTTGTAATACTTGGGTGCACACTACAAAGCGGCGTGCGAAGAACTATTGCTGCCTGCCAGGGCCTATCAGGGCCTGCTCACCCCAGGCCCCTGACAGGATAACTATCCCCATCAACTGCACATTAAGACACACATTAAGAAAAAAGAAAGGTGAGGTTCTCCATGCTTGTAGCTCTGTTGAAAGTAATGGAGCTGACATGCCTGGAAAAGTTAGTGTCTTCAGCAGAGATAACCCCTGGGACCTGGCTGGGGCTGGGGCAGGAGAATGAGGCTGGCTCTGTTGTGGGCTCTGCTGTCCCCAGCAGCCTCATTGGCACCTGGCCAGGACATGTCCAAGCATCACAGTGCCACCACCATCAGCTGGTGGGCACCGCAGTGTCCTGGTGCTGGAGGTAGGAGATGCTACTGGGCACTGGGACAGGATAAAAGTTAGTTAAAACTGGTGCTTTTGGAATGTCATTTAATGCTGTTTTGCTTTTAGGTGTGTAGGAGTTCATCTTGTCAAGCCTGAAACTTCAGTGTCACTGCTCTGGGCTCAGCACTCTGGCTGGTGTCTGCCTATACCAATATCTGCAAAAATGTCCCCTCCTCTGACCATGGGACACCTGAGAGATTGTCAGATGACCTCTCTCATGGCATGCTCCTGGTGGCATCACCATGAAGTCAGGTCCTGTCAGGAGCAGGTCAGATCTGCACTCCAGCTGGTTGGGACTCTAGAGCAGGATGGGAAGCACCAGGGATGGTCAGAGACTGAGTTATACCTAAGAGGAGCCTGAATTTGACCATGATTTGGAGTCAGACAAAAAGTACAGGTTCCCCCAGCTGTACCACGTGCTTTGTTGGTTCACCTTGGAAGATGGATGGACTTGCATGTCTGTGTGTAAAGCCCTCAGTACTGGCAGGGAATTACACCCACAAATGTTGAAATATTCCTGCAAAAACATTGCATCAAGGGAGGTTGGTACAAGGCTCTCTCTCCACAGAGCATGGCCAGGACTGCATTGCATTTATCCATGTGGTGGTGATGACTTTTGGTTTTTGCCTTTTTTTCATTTGTATGTTCCCTGTATTCTTCACACATACATATATTTGTAGCTCTGTAGTCTACTGTATTAGTGGCTAGTTTTCCCAGTACTTTTCAATGGCCTTTCTCTAGGCTGTTGAATGACAAAAAATTTCCAGAGCTCCAAGCTCTGGGGGGGTACAAGGTCCCCATCCTATCTTGGTTCTTCCTGGCTACCAAGGCCAAGAACAACTCTTTGAGATACATTTCCATGGACAAAGTACAGCCAGTGCTGAGGGAGGGACCCCAGAGAAGGGGCTTGACCTAGGGGAGAATTACATCCCCACTTGTCCTCCTAATTGGTGCCTTTTATCAATTATGCTAATTTCCTAAAATCTATAAAACTGTATTCACCCCTGGAGGGGGAGGGCTTTTGTTGACATCTTTCCATAACTGCCTCTGAAGGCCTTTAAATAAAAATCCCCTTTTCTATTACCTCCTTGTTCAAATTATCTCGAGTTTCACTTCCAGGTTGGGGAAAAGGCAACAGTGGGAGCACCCAGCTGGCCCCTCAAAGGAGATCCCAACCCTGCTTTGTCCACGCCACACTCGTCACTGGGCTCCCACTAACCAGCCCCCCATGCTCACTCTCCCCACTGCTGCTCCTGCCAACTGGAGTCCTGCATCACAGGGATCGTGGGAGGAACCTCAGGAGATATCTACTTTTTATCCTAACTTTGATAGTGATATTTTCATATTCTTAAAGCATAGGAAAAGCTGCTCCTTTCTTCTGTCCTCCTGCAGCTCCCTTGCCAGAGCAGGTGTGTTTTGCAGCTCTCTGCTCAAGCAGCAGTGCAGGATATCAGCGGTGCTGACCACAGTGAGGTTTGCTCCACCATGAAGCAGAGCTGGGTTCAAGCAGCAGGATTTTTTAATTCTTTGCCAGGGATCTTAAAAACTGTTGGATGGCATGGGAATTATGGCATGGGTCTGGGAGTCCAGGAAGCTCTTTGCACTGCCTGGCTTTGACAGTAACTTCTTACATGACCTCAGGCACGTCACTTTGCTGATTCCTACCTCGATCTCCCCATCTGGCAAGGGGAGATAATTCTGTCCTGCCCCACACGGCTGTTGGGAAGATAAGTTCGTCGTCATTTTCCGAGGTGCTGCGATGCTACGGGAGATGGATAATGAGACAGACAGAAAGATAGCTAGATAAATCAATCTCTCCTCATTCAAGTGAAGGCAGGCACTGCAGGTGCAGCGTTTGAGATTAATCATCAGAAAAATTAGTTCCCTCAGTATCTTTTCAGAAGGAAGAAACAGCCGTAGGGCCCAGTCCTGAGGAGAGTTATGCACATGAGTAACCTTAACTTGAATTCAAAGGCAGTGCACGAGTAAAACTGCTCATGTGAGCGAGTGCGCGCTCCACTTGCCATTTCTGAAAATGCCTAAATAAATGATGTGTCCCAACTGACACAAGTCCCTAAGTCACTGGCATGCTTTTAAATATTTCCCTCAGACATTTATTTCTGCCCTTTATTAACCAGGTTCTTTATTAGCAGCTGCCTTCCTGAGAAGCAGTGGGTTGCAGCTTTCTCTGCAAATGCAGTGAAACAAAAATAACCACAAATATGTTGCTCATGGGCATGTGTTGTGGTTTTATATATGCTATAACTGTGTTATTAATTCAAACTAACCTGTTACTCTTTCAATAGCATATATCTTTGCCCTATTTGAAACCCTGTAAAATATATCTATAATCTTTTTTGTTGTTGTTGTTGTTTGTTGTATCAGAAAAGGGGAACTCTAAAGGCAGCAAAGTGTTATCTGAACTTCTCTACCACTGTGTGCTATAGGAATCACTTTTTTTCCCCTCCAGACCAGAACATGATGCCCTTTAACAGACCAGACTGGAGTCAGAAACTGAATAGGGTTATATATTCAGTTGCCATAGCTGCCATATGGTGCCAACATTGAATGAAGTAAAATAAGAGTCCAGGAGGACTGGGAATCAATATTGGGGCAGCCTTCGCAACAAGGCTCACTCTGGGAAAAAAAAAAAAAAAAAAAAAAAAAAAAAAAAGCCCCAACAGAAGATGGCAAAAAACCCAACCCCAAACGGCCAAAAATCTGCTGCAGAGGCAGAGACGAAGCGTCCCTGAAGGGGAAGCCGGAGCAGCGCCGTGTGGGGATGTGACTGTGAGAGCCAAGCGAGGCGGTGCGGGCAGCGGAGAGGGGAAAGCCAGCGGAGCGTGGAGCGGCCAGCAGCGGGAACAATCGTCCGGACAGGAGGCGAGGCGCTCAGCCCGGCTCAGCCGCGCCTATCCCGGCTGGAAAAGCAGCCAGCCGGGGGCCGCTGGCATCGAAGGCAGCTCAGAGGGAAGCGGGGCCGAAGGCTCGGCACGGAGAAAGAGCGAGGAACTAAACCCAAGTGGATGTAAACAAATAGGACGGGACTGTAAGGCACCGAACGTGGGCTCAGGGCGGGGGAAGATGCTGCAAACCTTCTGGGTTGCCGTGCATGCTGTGAGAAGGGTGGCTGGGAGAGTGGTGTTTTACAGATGTGAGAACAAAAGATTTTAGGTGCTAATAGTAGATGATGGGGGGGAAAGGGGGAGGAGGAAAAAAAAAACCACCAAAAAAGAGGGAGGAAAATAAAAAAGGAAGGAAAATGAGATGAAAAAAGGGGGAAAAAAAGGAGAGAAAAAAGTCACCCACCCCCAACCCTGTCTAAAATTTCTTATAGTTCAGCATTCACAAGGAGTTACAAGATGCTCGCTAGGCTGAGCACATTTCAGAGCATCCTCATATCAATATTTCTTCCACTTTTAGTTAACAGAGCCCTCCCATTCTAATTAAAATAGCTTCATGAGGACTGAGAGTTGATTCCAGAAACTCAAGCTATCAACATTGGCAGGTTTATATATAGAGGAAAAAAATTAAGCTACCAGGAAACCAGCACCCAGGAGTGAAAATATTATCAGGAAAATTAGAAGGGCTTTGAAATCGCTCCCAAGTGTCTTGAGGAACTTTGAGCCACATCTGCTGCCTGCAGAAAGCAGGTCTAAGGGAGTAAAAGGCTGCAGAGATTTACCCCTGCCCAGAATCTGCCCCTCATTTCAACTGTGTTCAGGTGAAATGTATGAAATGTGGCAAAACATTGGCCATGGATCGCTTGTGACCTTGAAGCTGCAGTTGCTGGAAAACAATTTTTAAAAAATGGATGCTGAAGCTAACAAAAGGAGTGGCATCCTCTGGTCCTTCTGGAAGTGGATTTAATTCCAGAAAGAAGGCATAGGACAGGAAAAAGCCTGCCTAATGTAAATCTTTAGGCAGGTATTTTTATATACCAATGAGGGAGAAATCTGGTGGCTCTAAAAGGTTGGTATGTGCTGTGCATACTGTATTTAACAAAAGTCTGCAGAGGAGAAGGAGGAGGAGGAGGGAAAAGAGGAGGAATACTGTACAGCCACCAGCACGAGGGGAAGCAGGGGGACTCCTGTAAGAAACCATAATTAAGCTGCAAGAGACTCCTGCTCCTCTCAAAATGAAGAACAGAGAGAACAAGAAGCGGCCAATGTGGCTTCATAAGGGACTGTGCAAAGATCTGAGGCTTTAATTTTTTTAATTAAAAAAAAAAAAGAAAAAAAAGAAAAAAGCTGTAGTCAAAATTAGAAAGCAAGAGGGGGCAGGAGAAGGAATCAAACAAGCATACTCAAATTCAGTTAGGGATTATAGGGGAAATAATAAGGATAAGGGTGGGGGGAGAATTTAAAGCTAACCAAAGAACTTTAAAAGGGTTTTAAAACGTATATCAAAGGGAAAAGACATTCTAGAGAGACAGCAGGCCCATTAATTAATTAGAAGGGGATTAAATTAAGGGTGAATCAAAAAATGGCTGGAGTGACAAACTTTTAAAAAAAATAAATTTTTCCTAATAAGAATAAAATTAATTGACGCAATTTTTGTAGGAAGGTCAGAAAACTTAATAAATAAGCAAGCAAAAGGTAAAAACAGTGGAAAAACATGTAGCAAATTAGCTGCTCAATTTTTTCCTGCATTTTGATAAGGTGCTGTCTGGAAGGGTATTACAGCTTTCTCAGATGTCAGTTATTAAATACCCTTGCATGGTGTTTTATGAAAATTACTCGTGAGGTGTGTGTTGATGCCAAGTTGTTCACTATGAGCATTTGCTCCTCCAACCTGAGGCCAAGTGGGTTCATGTGAGAGGAGAGAGAAGTCAGAGTCTGTGCTCGTCTTCCCTGAGCCAGGGGGTGGAAGCCTCCCCACCAGGAACCAGGTTTCCATCAGCCAGCCTTCTCCAGCATCACATCATCACTTTTTTTTTCCCCTCAAATATTCTTAAATATTACTTAAAACTGACTTTACCAAAGTAATCCTGCAAGAAAACTCTTTACCCAAATATCTACAGGACCCGAAATGGAATTTCTTAAGGACAAGCAGAATGAAAAATTCAGTCTGATTCTACAAAATGTGGCCATATATATAAACTACCTAACCTGGATTTGTTCACCACTAAGGGAATTAACAAATTTCCTAAACAACTGCCACTTTATTTGCTTTTTTTAATGAAAAGCTGAAGAGCCATAGGAAAATTAGGAGGAAAATGTTATGATGCCAGTTATGATCCTGTTTTTCTAGAAAAGATAACAGATCTACAGCACTAATTCGAGTAAAGGAACAAACATTATAAAACAAACATCACTTTGAGCTTGTCTATGTAGGGAATTTGGCCAAAAAAAGCCACTCTGTCACCACCCTACATCCCTGAAAAATAAAAGACTCAGGCTAAGAAGTAGCTAGTCTGGAGCACCTCCCCATGCTATATCCCCAAATAACGAGGCTTTGTTTCCTGATAACCAACATCTTTTCTGAGTGGAGTTTTGCAGAAATAAATGGTTTTTTCCTTTAGATCAGATTATCCAAAGAGTGTATTTTGGATGTTGGGAATTATTTTATTTCACTGTAGAAATTCTAGATATTTTTCTCCATGTGGATAAATCCTTGCAGCCAGATCTGAAGATGCTGGGAGCCAAAGTGCATCTTTCCATTGAATTTGGTGGGATTGGGAACTTAGAGGTTAACAGAGAAAGAAGCAGAGATAGATTTACATAAAGCAAATTTTGACTGCCAAACACTGAGTTCCCTTTTATAGAAATAAAAATTTTGTGAATTCAGGTCTGATGCTTAAAATATATGGGATTATTCATGTGAGCACAGTTCAGGAGTGCTCAGTTGGGTCCTTGGATTTTAATAAAACAGTCACTGCTGTCACCCAGCATCTCACTCCCAACATTAATTCAGATTGACGTGGCTTCGAAGGTCTCTCAGCAGAAAGAAGAGGGGAATGGCCAGGAGCTGATCTGGGGCAGCCTCTGGTGGCATCTCTACAGGGCAGAACCCTCACACAGGCCCTGACCACGCAGGTGAGGATGTGTGGATGCACTTGGCAGCCTGTGATGGGTTTGCTTCACCAGTGACATTGGCTGCATCCTTTGCCCCACGTCACCTTTGCCCTCACCTCACCCTGCTGCAGAAACCTGCTGCACATCAAATATGAAGGGTGCTCTCCCTATTACCAAGCCAATGATTGTTCCAACAGGTGCTTCACCCCATACCTAAGCCCTGTTGGCTCCTAAAGTTTATAAGCACGTGCTGAAATGATTCTCTGAATGGGGAGCTTGTTTGCCAACTGTTTCACTGATCTAAAGGAAGGAGTGAATGTTTTGTGGATGTAATATGCAAACTGAACTAAGCTGGGTGGATTGGAAAAATCCCAAATATGAAAAAAAAAAAAAAAAAGTAAAGGAATCTGAAAAGGGAGGGAAAATGAGTGGTGAATAAAATGAGATTCAGCATAGAAAATAGAAGTTACGACATTTGTGGAGAAATAATCTAAACCCCAGATATTCAATCAGCGATAAAAACCCGAGAAGCCGTAATGCTGTGAGAGATCTAGAGATGATAGTGTGGAGTAAATTAGACATGAGTTTGCCTTGAGATATGGCAGCAAAAAAAGGCCAATTTGATTTGGGGCTGAAGACATCACAGCACAAGGAGGTAATAGTCCGTCTGCATATGGCTCTGGTGCGGTAGCGCCTGCAGTATTTAATTATGGGCACCATATTACCTGAAAGATAGTGACAGATTGAAAATTATTCAGAGGAGAGCAATAAAAATAGTTCAGAGGCTGGCAGGATTGAGTTATGAAACAGCAGAATAATACAGACGCAGAGCTCACGCCAGAAGGTGCTTATCCCCACAAGCTGGAGTGTGTGATGGCAAAGCTGGCTCTGTCTTTCACCATTTCTTCCTTGTTTCAACACCGAATTGGGCATGTTCATGGCCCACAGCGTCAGCATCTGGTGAAGGAGTGGGTGTGCAGCAAAGTGGCTGCAGCAATTCGTGGCTGCCAGGCCCACTTGAGGTGTGCATGGAGAGGCGGGAGCAGAAAAGAGAAGAAAGAAGAAATAATCAAATATGTGAGCTGAGGTTATGGCCCTTTCTCCTCTGAAGCCCCAGTTTTGGGGTGCTAAATCAGGTGTCAATAAATACCTCAGGAAAGGGAGGTTGAAACCCAGGTCATGGCTTGGTGGACACCCCTTGAGCAGCACCTGCTCCAGCTCCAGCCCAGGGAAGGAGGGAGGCAGAAGACACACAGCTGGGCACAGCCAAACCTTTCCCTGTGTGTCTGATCAGCCATGGAAAGATGGGTGGAAGCTCCTGGGTCACAGCAAGTCAAAGAAAAAGATGGAAATGAGAATGGGAATGGGAGAGGCATTATGCAAACAGCAGCATAGAGGGATGCTCATAGAGGAGAGGAAAATCTGAGGATATAGGGATGGAAAACAAGAACATTTGCAGTTCTCATACCAACACAACTGAAAATCTGCAAATTGGTGTTCTTGTGCCTGTTTGAATTTTCCTGATTCTTTTTTTCCTTCTTCTTCTTTTTCTCTTTATTTTTTTTTTCCCCAGTGGTATATGTAAGTGGTATATCAAGGTGGGAGAAAGTGGAGAAAGGGAAAGGGTGCTTCACAGAAGGAGGAGAATGGGAGGAGAAGCCAGGCCAGGGAGCCCAGGTAAGTGGAAGAATCTGTGGGAGTTGATACAAAGGTTTGCACAGAGTAAGAGGAACCTATTTTAACTATCTTTCTGTAGAAAACAATAATTTTTTTGGGAGAAATACCAAGTAAGATAGGTCAGGATAAGAGCTCTTTGTTACAGTGAGAGAACATCTGTTACAGAAATTTTGCAAATATTGTCAACATCAGGGACCTGCAAGACAAAGTGATGGGGTGCAGTTCTGAACAGGGATTTGCTGCTACTGGGGCAAATGGGGATGTTCCTTTCTAAAACATTTCTAATATCCTAAGTTATCCTTTGACAAACCGTGTCAACAGAAATGATGAAACACACAATTTAAGGGCAGGAGCAGTGGGCAAATATCCTGTAAACAGACACAAGCTCCCCTGTGCTGGTGAGGGACCTGACAGGATTGAGTGCCTTGAGGTGACAGGACACCTCATTAAACACAGCACCCTTGCTTCCAGGAGCACCTGTGGGTGTTTGTTGCAGTTCCTGCAGATCTGTGTTCTTTTTAACTGTGCAACAGAAGCGTTTGGTTTAATAGTCAGGATACACTCAGAGTCTGTTTGGCACACAGAGCCTGGCAAAGCAACTCTTCCATCACATACAGTTTTATTCCATGTCTGAAAGTATCATGACATCAGTGCTTGAGCACAGATTCCTGCTGTGTCTTTAAGGTTTCCCTGGATTTGGGGCATGTAGATGCTGCTTTAAAAGCACTGTCATTTCCCGTGTTTGAAAGTGACTCCTTTTCTGAATAGTATTTCACTGGGGATTTTCTTTGAGAAGAGAACAGAGCTGGATGAAAAGAGTACAGATTTACACACTTCTTCTCAAGTTGAGCTGCTGTGCAAATGTGCTCCATTCACATCCCCCTCCTTTTTTTCATCTCATAAATTTAAAACACATTTAAGATTTGTGCAGGTTTCCAGCAGCCCTGATGAAGACAAAGACTTTGTTTCTGTAACAGGAAAATTGGTGACAATATAGGGTGAGAGGCTGGGCCTGCACTGATGGGTCTGCAATCAGCAGCTGCATCCCCCAAAAGGAGACCCACCAAACCTGGTCCCTGCCTAAGCAGAGCTTCCCCTTGATTTTCTGTATCTTGCCCAGTTTAATAGAAAATGCAGATTCAGTGGAAGAACCAGGATTCTTTCTCCCAAGGATCTCCTGTCCTAAGCCATTGGCCATGATCTCATGAGGTTCCCACCCACTGAGGCCTTGCACTCCTGCACCAGACATCCACAAATTCTGGTGCTCGTTGAGACTACCAATAGAAAAATAGAATCACAGACTGATTTAGCTTGGAAGAAACTTCTGAGATCATTGAGTGCAGCCATTACCCCAGTACCACCAAGCCCACCCCTAAACCATGTCCCCAGGTGCCACACCTAAGTGTCTTATAAATACCTCCATGGATGGGGTCTTCACCAGTGCACAGGACAGCCTGTGCCAATGCTTGACAACACTTTCAGTGAAGAC
This sequence comes from Cettia cetti, assembly GCA_013401135.1. NCBI lineage: Eukaryota > Metazoa > Chordata > Aves > Passeriformes > Sylviidae > Cettia > Cettia cetti. The sequence continues at coordinate 15,174 of VZUI01079453.1, forward strand.
ATTTTTCCTAATATCCAGTCTAAACCTTCCCTGCCCTAACTTGAGACTGTTTCTCCCTGTCCTATTGCTTGTTATTTGGGAGTAGAAACAGACCCCCACCTGACTACACCCTCCTTTCAGGTGCTTCTAGAGAGTGATAAGGTCCCTCCTGAGCCTCCTTTTCTCCAGGCTAAACAACCCCAGCTCCCTCAGCCACTGCTCATCAGACTCGAGCTCCACACCCTTCACCAGCTGCACGTCCTCAAGCAGGGAGGATGGGAGTGCATGTGAAGGACTCAGGACTCCATGTAAACCCAGGTGTGGGAGTGAGCAGGATCACAGGAAAGAGGGAAGAACGAGCATGGCAGCTACTGTCTGTAAGGTCAGGCTAAACATGTCTCATTCTGGATTTTTTATAGTCTCTTATTGATAGCTGTGCTTAATGCCTTTGTGGTGTACATTAATAAATGCTTCAGTTGTCCATGTGTGATTTACATTTGTTTATAAATTCTCAAAAAAATTCCCCTTTCCTTCCCTTTCCCTTTCCTTTTTGTTGCAAAACCTCAGGTATGGTGGGGTTTTCAGTGCTCTGTATGTTGTAAAGGGAGTCGTACTCATGGCACTGTTTCAGGTGGGTGTCTGAGAAAGTTCCCATCTGAGCAAATAAATTTTACTATAATAACAAAAAGTTGAATTTTCCCTGCAGGAGAAAGGCAGTATCAACCAATATCCAATATCTCCTCGTGAAGTGACCTTGGGGATACAGTAGACTTCAGTGCTGAGGACCAAGAGGTTTATGAGCCATCCCACAGGGAAAGGCAAGTTTGATTTGGCTGCTGGGCTCTGGGGAGCATGTATTGGAGCTGAGAGTGGCAAGGGTTGCAAGGAGGGAAAAAAAAAAAGCTTTCTGCTTCAGTTTTCTTATTAAAAGCTGGATATATATATATATATATATATATACACATAAATGTATATATTAAAATAGGGCCTAACCTGAGAGCTGAAATCTCAATGAATTGAGGGGAGAATGCCAGAAGAAAAGTATTTTTCCTGATGTTTAAAACAGAAAAATGGACTATTTCAAACAAAATGACAACATGCCCTTGGTGTGAAAATCCCTACCTGAACAGATGTTTCTGCAATGAAGTTAAATGGTTCTGTTCCTGTGGTGGCAAACATGCAGTGCTGGGTGCATCCTGAAGGACAGGGACCTGCTGTGTCCCATGCCAAAGGCAGGTCCTGCACCTGGAGCATCCCCCAGTGCTCCTCTGACCCAGCCTCAAAAAGCTTCCAGTGCCAGATTTTTACAGTACTCCCAGGTAACTTCTCCCAGTGCTTAACTCTCTTTATAGTTTGACATTTTAGCTAATATCTAACCTACATTTTTTTTCTGCAAATTAAGCTGATTATTTCTCATTCTACCCCCAGTGGATCTGGAGAACAACTGATGGTGTTTTTCTCTGCAACAACCTTTTACATCCTGGAAAACCATTACCCGTCCTTTCTTTCCTAAATTAAACAAACCCAGTTTCATCAGCCTTTTCTCACAGGTCAACTTTTCTAAACTTTTTCATTTTTCTTGCTCTTCATTCAACTTTTTCAATCCTTTTAAAAGACTGGCATCTAAAATCAGACACAGCCCTTGAAATCCAGTTGCTGCTCAGTCTGATATTAACATAAACACATTGCAGGAAGGGATGTATCCTGGTCTTTTTGTATTTTTTTCCATACTTTTTTCCCCACTGTTACCTATTCAGTTTGTGGTTCAGCACAAGCCCCAGGTCCTTTCCTAGAATATCCCATTTCAGTAATGAAACTCTGAGGGATTTTAAATGCATTTCTCGGTTGTGACACCACTGAGGTTTGCGAAACGAAGTTGAAATGAAGGTGGAAAAGCTCTACCTGGTGCAACACAAAGGAATGTATGTAATCTTTTTCATTTCAGTAAACTCGCTTTTAAAACGTCTAGGTTTTAGCATCAAAGACCTAATCCTCTTCAGAAATATATATTACAACATAATAAGAATTCTTTAGGGCTTTGGAAATCATCCCTTAATAAAGTCATAGCACAACTTGTAATGTTACAGCCAATGTCAGATGTTAAGAACTCTGCAGTATAAATTAACATACAAAATCTTAGTGTTCAGATCAGGTTTTCCAGGTACGTGGAAGGGCTTGCTGTGGTTAATTTGAAATACAGCTGATGCTGTTCATGCATTCATACCCTCTTGGCTTGTTAAAACTGGGCTTTTTTTTTTTTTTTTTAAGAGTGTATTTAATGTTTCACACTTTGTACTTCACTGCTTGTGGACAATTTCTCTCCAAACTTCCTCCACATTCATTTTTATAATAAAAGTAGCATTATAAAAGTGTATTTTCATCTTACACTGTGTGTTAAAATAAATTCAGAGCAATCCTTTAAGGCATTTCAGATTTGTTCAAGGTTTTTACTTATGTTGACTGATTTTAATTTTGAAAATACTCCAAGATTCTACACTATTGAAATAAAGTTAACATGGTCTCTTTAATTAATCCAGCAATTGTAATAAGTACCATAATCATGTTCAGGTCAGATATTTTATATTGCCTTGGTGTAATGATAAATGCAGCCTCAAAATTAAAAGCAAATCATAACTCTTTTATTACTGTGTTTTCTCTTTCATTTATTAGTATAATTATTTCCTAGGGTTTCATCAACCCTAAAAGAATTTTGACTACTTATAGCTTTACCTCATTAGATGTATTCAACTAAAACAAAATATTTGAGGGGAAAAATATATAAAATTATGAGAGATATAGACTGAATAAACAATTGTAAGGCCTCTGCTTTTGGTTAAACTGCATGGGATTTTCCTTAACAAAAAAAAATCTATTTTTCGAGTACTAGGATGCCAAAAATAAAGCAAAGCACTGTCTTGCAATCCCTTTTCAAACTGTGAGATTAGAGCAAGAGGGAGGAGCAATCTTCTTGCCTCCACGGCGTCCAGAGGGGCTGTGTGGAGCCAGGGGCAGCACCACCTGCAGCACCCAGCCCTGGCTGGCTTTGGTCCTCTCACACAAAGTCTCCTTTCTCCCAGACCCCTCTTCTATATGTGGACATATGCACCTGTGCTTGAGCTCTTACACAAGAAACCATCAGTGTATCTTCTTAAAATGCTTCCATCCAAGCTGGAATTATTGCCCATCTTTTTTCAAGGAATCACACCCCCTTTACGTTATCCAGATGGTGAATATCACATATTGGCACAATCTGAGATACATTTTCCTTTTTCCCCTCACAGAGACTAAATATCAAGAAATGGCCTATCTCCTTTCAAATGTATTTCTTCTTGCTCTTTTTAAAGACATTTTTTAAATTCACAGAGGCAATAAACAAACACCAAGGAGACAGTAGAACTTCAGTAGCTCTGTAGACACAATGATATTTTCACAAAGCATTTTGTAATTACTGTAACAGAGGCATGTCTATCACGATCGGAGTGTATCAGCTCTTGTGAACACTACAAATGTGGCTGGTAAGATGCAAGCAAGAGCTTTCCAAGTAAAGGAGGTAATTTATGCACCCTTATTATGGAAACATTTTCGAGCCATTGTTTGATTTGGGTGTAGTTTGCTTATTTAAGCATAGAATGTCACTCTGTCATTTCACACTTCCTCACCATTCTCTCTGTTGATTACACTTTGTCTGAGACACATGAAACAATTAGTTATTGATAGAGTTTAAGGTTTATGCATAGGGAAAAAACAGGAAAATTTACACATTAGGGAACATTGCTGTCTCAGCCAAAAAAAGAAGACTGCAACATCATATAAGAATATTCATCCTGGAAATATTAGTCCTGGGAACCTAGTGAGTCTTTAGAGCAAATTCAAGGAGAAGGACAGCCTTATCTCTCTGCTAGCAGTGTAAATAGAGGGTATCAGTGCTCATTCCATGCTGGAGACAGTGGTCATACTGAAAAGGTGGGCATGCAATGGGGTTTTGTTTGATGGGGATAAGTGATCATCCTGGAGAAAAAAAAGGGACAGGCAGAAGCCTGCCCAGCTGAGTCAGCCGTGTCGAGGTTTTCTCATATTTAGGATGCACACAGGGTGCAAAGAGATTGCCAGACTCAAGACTGGGTACAAAGGGCACTACCTCCCTTGGCAAGCCAAGAGGTGGCCCAGGCTGATGCTGATGTGGCAACTCCACAGGAAGGTGGCTCTTGGCAGGATGGACCCTGAGGCTGGAGGACACAAACCCCTCTGCCTCCCCAGCCCTGTGGCCTCTCTCCATGCCCCTTTGTCATGTGCTGGCCTTTCTGTCCCTTGCACAGCCACGGTGGCTGGCCCTGCCCTGGGGAGCTGGCACACAAGTGACACCGTGCCAGCAGTGACGACGGTGTCAGTGCTTGGCTTCCCATCTGCCAGCCCTGCAAACCTCCCAGGGATAGAAGACGCAAGCTGGAGCCTACCCTGCTTCTATTACCTGCCTGCCTTTTTAGGCTGCTCTAATTTGCCAGCATCACGCCAAGTGGGTGCTGCACAGCTCCCAAAATTAGGGAGGCACAGGTGAGTGAGTGCCCAGCATCCCAGGACTGACTAGCCTACAGTAATTCCTGGAGAGGTCCAGGGGAGTCTGGAGCACTGGCTGGGAGAAGCGAGTAGGATGCAGCCCCTCTGTGTTTGCAGTATCACCTTCCTTTCTCCCCAGGCGACGTGATCAGATAGAACTATAATTATAGGTATGTTGTCATCTGAGCTGTTTGTCAAGAGAGTTATGTATTAACTATGAATTGCCTGGACTGCAGCAATTTCAGGCAAGCCTGGATCCTGCTTGCAGTTATCGCTCTTACATGTGAGCAGTATTTTTAGCATTTATGATTGCAAAAATCTCGTGTTTGAGCAAGATCTGAGATAAGATTTTAAGACCCTATTTGTCTAATAGTCTCACTGGGATGTATTACTGCCTGCAAAAACTGTGTGGGATGAGGTTATAGCAAGTGGCCTCCCCTGTCAGGAGATGCTCTGGATTCTGAGTGCAGAGCTGTGAACCGAGGCACAGCTATTGCCAGGCAGACGAGCATTGATGTCACTATTTAATAAAGTGACAGTTGTCCTTCACATGGGACAAACCCTGCACCTACTGACGTGAGGAACATAACTCCCTCGGCTGGAGCGCTGCAAGGAGAGACCCCTGGGGAGCAGTTAACACCTGTGGGGACCTGAGTGTCCCCTCCAAATCCCAAACTAGAGGAGACCCTGCGTGGGAAAGGTCCTCCCGGGTGTATGTACTAGTAGGTCAACTGCTCTGCTGGTTTATTCCCCTATGGGATGGGAGAGAATAATTGGGGCTACAATTAGCAACTGAAATACGTGTGCTTCTGAGCAAGAAGAGGCATCACTGTGATGAACACTCTGAAGTTGGATAATCACTTCAAACTCTGACACAATCTGCCAGTTTGGGGTTTGGGTAAGAAATTACTTGGGGCAGGGTAAATTCATACCCCACAGGGAAAGGGGCAGGTCCCCTCCCCTCACACTGTCTTTCTTACAGATTCATTAAGTGTATCACCTTGATCACATGCAGATGTTTGCAGATGCTGGACTGCAGCATTTCAGTTAACCGTGCTAAGAATGACCCCTAAGAGAGTCGAGGGATTTTTGGTCTTAAAAATTTTGCAATGCTGCAACTCCTTGATTACTTAGATCAGATTAGGAGAACAAAAAACCACAGTTTGAGTGCACCCAAAATCCCAAGAATAAAAGTCTGAAAAATCGCTAGGTTAAAAAAAAAAAAAATCCAACAAAGATTTTTAAGTCAAAACTGTGGCTTTTTTTCTGTTGTTCCCAAATATGATGGAATCTGGGCCTGAGGTCAATGCTCATGTCATTAACAGGAGCACAGACTGGCTGTCACAGCAATGCCAGAACCTGGTGTTGGATCTGATTCTCATTTAAGGGTCTCATCATGGCAGAGTTTAAAGCATGTATTGAATGATTTTAATGAATTTTTATAGTGCTGGAGAGGTGCAAAGGAACTTGAGTTCATTTGGCATCTAGCAAGAGCAAACGAGATTACACACAAATATCTCCCAATTTCCATGCCATGGAAAGAGGATAACAGTTCTTGTCTCCTTCGCTGGATTGTTAATAAACTTTATTCATTAGTACTTGTAAAATGATTTGAAAAGCACGGATGAAGAATGTCATATAAAATGCGAGGCACTTTTAGCCTGCAGACTTGCAGTTCAAGCAAGTTACTCTGCATGTTTAATGGCTACTTACCCAAACAAGATAATTGATATTTTAAATATCTCTTCGATGTTCTAAATATTGAAAATATCTTGGAACAAAGCCTGTCAGATCCCTGTGAGCAAAGAGAATGCTGTCGAATACCAAGGACTCATAAAGGAATTTAAAAATGTAAATTGATTTCTGGAAGTTCAGGCTACAGGCTTAGTCTGAAAGGAGGAGACGGGGGATTTTTACACTTGGTAAATAAATAATAGCTCTCACTGTTTGTAGATTCGAGTCCTGGAGCCGTGGCATTTTATAGGCACTGAGGAATGGAGACTCAGGGAAAGCTTTTGAAGTGGGTGGTTAATTTGTCTGATGTGACATGAAAGGTGCTGTCCGTGGCACTCCGTGCCTCTCTGCACCGCCGCCGAAGCTGGCCTGATAGTAACATTGCAAGGAATTAGGCAAAACTGCAGCTGGAGAGAAATTAAGCCAGGCAGGGTTTGTTCCCCACCTCTAGGCAAGGTATTCCATGGCTTTTCATGTTCAGGAAAGCTCAGCACAAGCAAAGCAGCCGTGAGTTGGGATGAGGTTTGTGGGTGTAATGATAGGCCCCCCAAAACTGGAGAAATAGAAGGAAAAAAAGTTATTAGAGAGGCAGAGGGCAGCTCCAGGACCATTGGGAATCATTCTGGATGTTGGAGTGTGACACACTGGCACTCTGCTCCTCACTAGTCTTTGCATGTGCTTTGGAAAGAGGCTTCCTGGGACTGGTTTGATAACAGAAAACCTACCAGGTTTGGGGAAGGACAGGGAGAAAAAAGCTGGTCTTCTTTACAGCTGGGATGTACAACTGCATCTTGTTAATACTGAGGAGAGAAGAAAGCATTCCTGTGGTACCCAATACAGTGGATGGGATTCCTCCCAGCCAGCTTTACACCCGGGGTTGCACTGTGACACCACTTCCTCCCCACTTCTCACTTGTCTGACTGAAACTCCTCCACTTCCATCCGTGCAGGGTTCTGCTCTAACAGCCATTGCTGCATTAGCCCTGCAAAGGGCACCCTGGGAGAGGCACCAAGGCAGCCAGGGCTGCAAGCATCTGTGTTTTCACTGCTCCTGGTGCTGC